>CM037643.1:6668115-6716747 GCA_015227895.2 Colaptes auratus
AACACCTCCAGTGATGGAGACTCCACCACCTCCCTGGGCAGCACATTGCACTGATGACCCATGACAGTGGTTCCCCAAGTTCTGAACACAGATGCATCACTGTGAAGCTTTTAGGTTTATTTACAGTCCACCATCAAAGCCATAAAGAAATGAAGGAGTTGACCATTTTGCTGTTTAAGTTGTACATCAGCAGGGACCTGAAAGCCGGACTCCAGGCATAGAAAATGTAGTGGCTTCCTCTCTGCTTAAGCTCTGTGAGCATGGTATGGAACTGGGAGGTTTCCATAGAACCAGTAAGGTTGGAAAAGACCTCAGAGATCATCAAGTCTAACCTATTCCCTAATTCCTAACATCTCCTGACAGCTAAGGCATGGCTCCAAGTGCCACATCCAAGCCTTTTTGGAGCACCTCCAGGGGTGGGGACTCCATCACCTCCCTGGGCAGCACATTCCAATGGCCAGTCTCTTTTTCTGGGAAGAACTTTCTCCTCACCTCCATCCTAAATTTCCCCCTGGCACAGCTTGAGACTCTGTCCTCTTGTTCTGGTGCTGCTTGCCTGGGAGAAGGGACCAATACCCACCTGTCTATAAACTCCTTTCAGGTAGTTGTAGAGAGCAAGAAGGTCTCCCCTGAGCCTCCTCTTCTCCAGGCTAAGCAACCCCAGCTCCCTCAGCCTCTCCTCACAGGGCTGTGCTCCAGACCCCTCCCCAGCTTTGTTGCCCTTCTCTGAACACGTTCAAGAGTCTCAATGTCCTCCTTAAACTGAGGGGCCCAGAACTGGACACAGGACTCAAGGTGTGACCTAACCAGTGCTGAGCACAGGGCAGAATGACCTCCCTGCTCTGCTGGCCACGCTGTTCCTGATGCAGGCCAGGATGCCATTGGTCTTTTGTTAAATCCTTTACATTTTTATTAGCTGCCTGCTTTCTACTCCCACCTCTGCCTTCTTTATTCCCCTCCTCACTGCTGCAAGATATTTCTGCATAGATAACTAGAACAAAGTTGGCGTTGGTAAGAAAATTTGCTGCTCAAGGCCGTTCCTTCAAGCACTCCTGTTGCTGTTCTTAGGTAGCAAAGGAAGGTGGCTTCCTGAAACAATTTCAGCTGATTTCTTGACATTTTGTAGAGGGGGGAAAAAAAACAACCCCACACCCAGTACTGAACCATCTTTGATCCTAAGGGCTCAGTTTTTAACTTCGCTGGAGTGTGTGTGTGTGGGAAGGCTTGGAGATATATTTATTGCCTAAGAGACAAGAAGATATGGGAAAAGCTGTGATCTAGTGCAAGAGGAGAGAATGTGAATTATGGAGGTTTGTTGGTCTTCCTTCCCCCCCCCCCATCTATCATGAAATAAGTGAAATCAGGCAGCCTGACTGCTAGAGCCTTTGGATAATCTTTGGAGTGCCAGGATTGCAGGTAGATCTGTAAAATACCATGGCTTGAAGAATGCTTGGAAACCCCTCACAAATACCTCATGAGTGTTTGTGCATCTCATTGGAGTCAGGGCAGGAAGCTACCCCAGGAATAAGCACATTAATTACTGCTTATTGAGGCACTGTTCCAGTTAAGAAAGGTGTGCACACACACAAAATGGGCGGTCACAGGCTGTCAGGGGCTGGAAGTGACCTCCAGAGATCGTCCAGTCCAGCCCCCTGCCAAAGCAGGATCACCTAAGGCAGGTCACACAGGAACACATTCAGGCAGGTTTTGAAAGGCTCCACTACCTCTCTGGGCAGCCTGCTGCAGGGCTCTGCCATCCTCACCATACAGGAGTGTCTCCTTGTGTGGAGGCAAAACCTCCTGTGTTCCAGCTTGCACCCATTGTTCCTTGTCCTGTTACTGGGCACCACCAAAAGGAGCCTGGCACCTTCATCCTGACACCCATCTCTCAATACTTGTTGATCAGATTCTCTCTCAGCCTTCTCTTCTCCAGACTGAACAGCCCTAGGGCTCTCAGCCTCTCTTCATAGCAGACATGGTCAAGCCCTGCAATCTTCCTTGTGGCTCTCCATTGGACTCTCCAGCAGGTCTCTGTCTCTCTTGAACTGGGTTGCCCAGAACTGGACACACTACTCCAGGTGTAGTCTCACCAGGGCAGAACAGATTGGGAGAAGAAGCTCCCTAGACCTTCTGGCCACCCTTTTCTTTAATGCAGCCCAGGATCCCATTGGCCCTCTTGGCCACCAGGGCACATGGCTGTCCCATGGAGAGCTTGCTGCCTACTGGTACTCTAAGGGCTTTCTCCATGGAGCTGCTTTCCAGCAGGACCACCTCTGGTCTGTACTGGTGCCTGGTGTTATTCCTCCCCAGATGCAGGCTCTGTAGTTGTCCTTATACCAAAGTATTGCCCTTTCTCATTACTTCCCCTGGCCACTGAAGTATGTTTCAGCTTATGAATTAGTGTTTTTTGTGGCAGGTGGTATTTGACATAGCAAATTATGCAGCTGATCTTTAGCTGGTGTGGTGAAGTGTTGTGTGAAAGTGTCTGCCAGCTGCATAGCAGCTACTTTACCTTTCATGTTTGATACAGACACACTTCAATTGAGGTAGAGGGAAGGGTAAATGCTTGGCTACATAAACTCTAATCCACTGAGGCATGTATTTGTATTCCTGGATCAATGATCAAGGGCAGTTAATTACTAAACCCCAAGTCCTGCCTAATTTGAGTCTGAGATTCTAAAGCATGTTGTGACAGCAAGCCCTGCCCTCTGCTGTGGCTGGAGCTGTCAGGTTTATGGCTGATGCACAGGGGGTTGGAGACCCTCAATAAAGATGTGTGCTCTAAGCAGAAGAGCAGCAATATTTTCAGTCCTTTGGGAAGAAACCTAACACAGGAGGGAAGCTAGCAGTTGTCTGAAGCAATTTTTTGGTCTATGAAAATATGCATCAGACTTGGTGCATCAGTGGCTTGGGTAGTAAACACTTCCTTTTTAGTTTATACTAGATAAAGACACATTTTATGGCACCAATGCTACCGCCTAGGAGGCTGAAGGGAAGGATACCACCAGTAAATGTGCAGATGACAACAAGCTGGGGGCAGGAGTTGATCTGTTAGAGGGTAGGAGAGCTCTGCAGAGGGACCTTGACAGGCTGGACAGATGGGCAGAGTCCAAGGGCAGGAGACTGAACACATCCAAGTGCCTGGTGCAGCACTTTGGCCACAGCAACCCCATGCAGTGCTACAGGCTGGGGTCAGAGTGGCTGGAGAGCAGCCAGGCAGAGGGGGACCTGCTGAGACACAAAGAATACTGCTGAGACACAAAGAACACTGCCTGCTGTGGCACTCCTTTCCAAAGCTATCACCTAATGTGGCAGGGTGAGTGAGTTCTCCCCACACACACAAAGACACTTAGGTCTTACAGATGATCTGATGTCGGGGCTAGGGGAGCACCAGTGCCAGCACAGGGTATATGCTACAGAGATGGTTCTACATGACAAGGCTTTCATATCACCTCGAGCTACAGGCAGGGCTCAGAGTGGCTGGAGAGCAGCCAGGCAAAAAGGGACTTGGGGGTACTGGTTGACAACCCCTGAGGTACTGAATAGACCTTATTGTTGTCTACAGCTACCTCAAGGGAGGTTGTAGCCAGGCAGGGGTTGGTCTCTTCTCCCAGGCAAGCACCAACCGAACAAGAGGACACAGTCTCAAGCTGTGCCAGGGGAGGTTTAGGCTGGATATTAGGGAGAAATTCTTCACAGAAAGAGTAATTGGCTATTGGAATGTGCTGCCCAGGGAGGTGGTGGTATCACCATCACTGGAAGTGTTTAAGTAGAGACTGGATGGGGTGCTTGGTGCCATGGTTTAGTTGATAATATGTTGTTGGATGATGGGTTGGACTCGATGATCTCAAAGGTCTTTTCCAACCTGGTTAATTCTTTTCTAAGAACATCTCAACATCTTTCCTAAACTGAGGAGCCCAGGACTGGACACAGGACTCAAGGTGTGGCCTAACCAGTGCAGTGTACAGGGGCAGAATGACCTCCCTGCTCCTGCTGGCCACACTGTTCCTGATGCAGGCCAGGATGCCATTGGCTGTCTTGGCCACCTGGGCACACTGCTGGCTCATGTTCAGCCTAACTATCAGCCAGCACCCCAAGGTCCCCAAAGAGTGGAAAGAAACAGAACAAACTCTAAAATGTGCATCCTACCAGGACTTTAAACTTCAGCCTCAGTTGTTTTGCTGGTAGTGTGGTTGATGGAAAATTTCACTTCAGCACTCTCACTGCCAAAGTCGCTTTTGACTTAGCAGAGTTTTTGTAACGAAGGAGACGCTTTCCCCAGGAGGAGAGACCGACCTACAAACGGCAGCTAAAGAAGGTGGCACACAAATTTCCCTGGAAAACCTACAGTTTTTTTCAAACTTTGACCAAAATGCTTTGATTTCCAGATTCTCTTCCTCTGTTTGTGTAAGCCAGTGTTTTGGTTGTGGCCATCATCTGCTAACTTGGGAAACAGCGTGGCCGGCAGGAGCAGGGAGGTCATTGCGCCCTGTGCTCAGCACTGATTAGGCCACACCTTGAGTCCTGTGTCCAGTTCTGGGCTCCTTAATTTAAGAAGGACATTGAGATGCTGGAATGTGTCCAGGGAAGGGCAACAAACTGGGGAGAGGTCTGGAGCACAGCCCTGTGAGGAGAGGCTGAGGGAGCTGGGGTTGCTTAGCCTGCAGAAGAGGAGGCTCAGGGGAGACCTTCTTGCTGTCTACAACTCCCTGAAGGGAGGTTGTAGCCAGGTGGGGGTTGGTCTCTTCTCCCAGGCAAGCAGCACCAGAACAAGAGGACACAGTCTCAGGCTGTGCCAGGGGAGGTTTAGGCTGGATGTTAGGAAGTTCTTCCCAGCAAGAGAGATTGGCCTTTGGAATGTGCTGCCCAGGGAGGTGGTGGAATTGATGTCCCTGGAGGTGTTTAAGAAAGCCTATATGAAGCACTTAGTGCCATACTCTCGTTGATGAATTAGGGTTGAATGATAGGTTGGACTTGGTGATCTCTGAGGTCTCTTCTAACCTGGCTGATTCTGTGATTCTGTAACTCAATTTACAGATTCACTGGGAAACATAATAACCAAACTTTAGAATGCATGCAGCATCAACAGAAACCGGGCAGCAATGAGTTACAGAACCACTAAGGCTGGAAAAGGCCTTTAAGCTCATGTTCCACTGTCAATGCAACACCACCTAGCCCACAAAACCCCAACTCTACCTGGGTTTTGAGAAGCTCCAGGGATCCTGAGTTCACAGCTTCCCCAGGCTGTCTGCTCCAATGCACGATCAGGGCGTGCTGAATTTCAGCAGCAGTGCCTGCTCTGCGCAATACTTTGTGCCATTGCTCAGGCAGGGTGGTGGAGGACAGATCAGATTTGATAGTGAAAGGCTGGAAATGCTCTGAGAGAGGAAGCCATCCATCATGAAGATAAAGTCCTGGGTGTGTGTGTTGGTCTGACTTAATAAATGGTAGGGGACTGTGAAATCCGCTCTTGCAGGAGCTGTGAGTTGTTGCAGACTTCATTTTGCCTCTGCACAAATGTGTGGTGAAATCATCTCAACCTTTCCTGATAACTTAGGGTGTGCTCATCTTACCAGCTGAGCAAGAAAAATGAGCAGCTGCCTGGTGTTGCATCAGCTTTGACCCAGCAAGTCAGCTTCCACCCCAGGACCATTTGAACACCGAAACAGGGCTACGCTGAAGTCTGTCGTTTTTACCTCCTCTCCTTCCCCATCAGAGATTTTTCTGGGAAGAATTTTGTTGTGCTTCTTGAAAACAGCCCTGTTCCTCTGACATTCTTTTGTAGGAAAGCCAGCAAAGATTGTTCTGTGCCTCTCTATAATTAGCCAAAACTCATCCCTTGGGAATAGCTGTAGTAATGAGTTAAGAGAGATTAAAAATCAGAAGCCTAATGACAGTCAGGAATCGTGGAATTGCTTTGTTGGTGCTGCAGAGATCAGGGAAATTGGCTGTTTATGGTGATGGTCTACTTTTGCAGTAATAAGCTGGAGAGGCAATATTTAATGCTTTTGCTGAATTAAAAGCTTCAGCTTGATCATGAAAAACCAATGTCTAGCAAGTGGTGTTGGTTCAATGTGTCTTAACAGTGCTGAAAAGTCACACCCTGGAGGCACCCTAAGGAGTCACACCCTGGAGGCACCCTAAGGAGTCACACCCTGGAGGCACCACTGAAGGCTAAGCAGTAGTTCTACAGAATACAGAATTAACCAGGTTGGAAAAGACCTCAGAGGTCCTTAAGTCCAACCTATCACCCAACATCATCTGATCCATGGCACCAAGTGCCTCATCCAGGCTCTTCCTAAACACCTCCAGGGATGGTGACTCCACCACCTCCCTGGGCAGCACATTCCGGTGGCCAATCTCTCTGGGAAGAATTTCTTCCTAACATCCAGCCTAAACCTCCCCTGGCACAGCTTGAGACTGTGTCCTCTTGTTCTGGTGCTGGTTGCCTGGGAGAAGAGACAAACCCCCACCTGGCTTTAGGTAGTTGTAGACAGCAAAAAGGTCTTCCCTGACCCTCCTCTTCTTCAGGCTAAGCAACCCCAGCTCCCTCAGCCTCTCCTCACAGGGCTGTGTTCCAAACCCCTCCCCAGCTTTGTTGCCCTTCTCTGGACTCCTTCCAGCAACTCAACATCTTTCCTAAGCTGAGGGGCCCAGAACTAGACACAGTATTCAAGGTATGGCCTCACCAGTGCTGAGCACAGGGCACAATGACTTCCCTGCTCCTGCTGGCCACACTGTTCCTGATACAGGCCAGGATGCCATTGGCCTTCTTGGCCACCTAGGCACACTGCAGGCTCATGTTCAGCCTACTATCAACCAGCACCCCCAGGTCCCTCTCTGCCTGGCTGTTCTCCAGCCACTCTGACCCCAGCCTGTAGCACTGCATGGGGTTGCTGTGGCCAATGTGTGGGGTTTTTTTGCCAGATGGGAAGGCAAAATTCCATTGGTTAGCTTCAGACTTGACTTTTCTTTGTTTTAGAGTTCCATACATTGAGACAAATGCTCCAGGCCTGTGAGCCAAATTCAGCACTCCTGAACTGAGTGATGGCTTTTGCCTGACGAAGGCTGATGGAATTCAGCCCAGTTATGTCATGTTATGTTAGTTAGTTAGGGTTTTTTGCATGCAGTTCTGCTTGCTGTAAATTAGGATGCTTGAGTACAGCAACACAAGTCCTAAAAGGGAAAAAAAATATGAAATGAATCTATTTTCATGGGTAGGAAATGATATCTTTCACCCCTCATTAACCAGCAAACAGCTTCCCCTGCTCTGTATTCTGATCACTGCTGGGCAGTGACACATCTTTAAACAGCCAGTTTAGTGTTTGGGGGTTTAAAAGGCTCTGTGTTGCTGATAGAGCAATTGCACAGCTGGCTGGCTGGCTGTCCTTTAGGCACTAATATAGTTGCAGCACAGCTGTGGTGAAGGAAATCTTGGAAAAATCCTGGCTTTTAAGGTTAGTATCATAGTATCAGTCAGGGTTGGAAGGGACCACAAGGATCATCCAGTTCCAACCCCCCTGCCATGGGCAGGGACACCCTGCACTAGATCAGGCTGGCCAGAGCCTCAGCCAGCCTAGTCTTAAGCACCTCCAGGGATGGGGCCTCAACCACCTCCCTGGACAACCCATTCCAGGGCTTCACCACTCTCCTGGGGAAGAACTTCCTCCTCATGTCCAGCCCGAATCTCCCCACCTCCAGCTTCATCCATTAAGTTAGTCTGGTTTGTGAGAGAGTGAAGAACTGAAGTTTAGGAGGCAGAGATTTGTATTGCTGCAGAGATTTATATTGCTGTAGAGTTCATGAAAGATCTGCCAACATTTTCTGTGATGAATGCTTTCACCATCCCTGGAGGTGTTCAAGAGGGGCTTGGACGTGGCACTTGGTGCCGTGGCTTAGTCATGAGGTCTGTGGTAACAGGTTGGACTTGGTGATCTTTGAGGTCTCTTCCAACCTAGGTGATCCTGTGAATGCTTTTAAACAACCTGTCCTGAAGGTTGCTGTTTCACACTACCAGACAGAGCATATTTTAGAGGTGTTGCCTTGTAAAGGGTTAGGGCTGGGCCAGCCACCAGATGAGCTGCAGATGCTCTCTGTTAACTCCTCTCCCTTTCCCATGGGGAAGAGAGAGAGTAAGGAGAGGGACTTATGGGCTGGAAAACTAAAACAGCTTCAATGAAAATCATCAGGGGAGACCTTATTGCTCTCTACAACTACCTGAAGGGAGGTTGTAGCCAGGTGGGGGCTTGGTCCCTTCTCCCAGGTGCCCAGCACCAGAACAAGAGGACACAGTCTCAAGCTGTGCCAGGGGAGGCTTAGGTTTCATTTTAGATAGAAGTTCTTCCCAGAAAGAGAAATTGGCCATTGGAATGAGCTGCCCAGGAAGGTGGTTGGGTTGACTTCCCTGGAGGTGTTTAAGAACAGCCTGGATGAGGCACTTAGTGCCATGGTCTAGTTGATCCATTGGACTTGATGATCTTGGAGGTCTCTTCCAACCTGGTTGATGCTGTGTTCATGATAAAATTAAATAGATATAGATACATACAAACAAGCCCAATACCAAGCCCAACCCCACTGAGGGCAACTGTGTCCCTATCCTACTGATGTTGTGACAGGCACTGAGGAATACCGCAGAGTAGTCTCAGTGGCAGATGTGTCTCATATTGGATGTTGGTGGTTTTGTGACCTAATAGAAATGCAATGCATTTGTCATGAGGATGAGGAATGCCTCACATGCCAGTGAAATCTGCTTAGAAAGCAGAGAAAGGGCCTCAGAGGGCTCCAAACAGGTAATAAAATAAATATTTTCATAGTGGAGGAAAACAAATCAAAAGGTTGTGTTGCAGTTTTATGCCTCAATGGGAGCACTCCAGCTGTAGAAATAAATGGCTCAGCCTCTGTGGTTATCAGCCCAAGGAGAGCTGTCAGTCTCCCTTGAGCTGCTCGCTGCAGAACCAATCTCAAGAGCTGCCAGTGGCTTGTTCCCAAGTACCTGTGGTGGGATGAAATTATCCCCCAAAATTAACTTGGAGGATCTAGCCCCAAAATAGAATTGCTCAGACTGGCTCAGTTTGAGATGGAAGCAAATCATAGAATCAATAAGGTTGGAAAAGACCTCAGAGATCATCAAGTCCAGCCTATCACCCAGCACCATCTAATCAACTAACCCACTGCACTAAGTGCCTCAGCCAGTCTCTTCTCAAACACCTCCAGGGATGGTGACTCCACCACCTCCCTGGGCAGCACATTCCAATGGCCAATCTCTCTTCCTGGGAAGAACTTTCTCCTCACCTCCAGCCTAAACTCCCCAGATACAGCTTGAGACTGTGTCCTCTTGTTCTGGTGGTAGTTGCCTGGGAGAAGAGACCAACCCCCACCTGGCTACAGCTCTCTACAATCTAGAAATGTGAAATGCAATGAATATGGACAGGTTGCCCAGGGAGGTGGTGGAAGCCTCATGCCTGGAGGTGTTTGCAGCCAGGCTGGATGTGGCTGTGAGCAACCTGCTGTAGTGTGAGGTGTCCCTGCCCATGGCAGGGGGGTTGGAACTGGATGATCCTTGAGGTCTCTTCCAACCCTGACAATTCTATGATTCTAAGTATACTATATATATATAGTATGTATGTATGTGTTTGCAGTTTATAAACAATACAGAAGCATAGGAAATGCCTCAGAACCCCACTGGATGGAGCCAGGGGACCTGTTCACCTCCTCCCCCACTCCTTCCCTCCTCCCTGTTACCTCACACAGTAATCCAAACAGAGATCCCCTGGCAAGGCCGTAGAAGGGAGAGAGAAGAAAGTTGCAAGCAGCAGTGACAGAAGAAGAAGAGAGCCAGAACTCTTCCTGCCTCTGCTCTGTATTCCCATTAGCAATCCAATTAATTCTACAGGCCTTATCATTATTTTCCTTGTACATCCAATGATCATTCATACAACTCTCAGTCTTTGCAGTCAGCATCTAGGCTAAAGTTCCCCCTTTCAAACTGCAGCAGTAACTTCCTCTAGTTCATTATTTCCCCAAAACACACTCTTCAGTGACAACACAGAGGAAATTAAAAGGGTGTTTGAGCTTAAAATCATAAGGAGCATTTGTTTTGCATAAAGGCACAATGGTGGAAGAAGCTTTTTTCCCCCCTTTTTCTTTCTTACAGAATTTAATAACTCTTCCAGGAACAGCAGAGTCTCTTTATGATCAAATGCTTAAGATCCATAGTTAATTATATACACTTGAGTTTTGTAACAGAAACCTTGCTAAAATATGTATGCAGTTTCTTATGCCTGCGTCCCCCCCCCTTTGCTTGCTTGCTTGCCCCCCTTTGCTTGCTCTGCATGATGGTAATTCTAAGTGGGCACCTATTTTATTGATAGCCAGAACAATCCCTGCTATCATTACAGACTAGGGGATGAGTTATTAGAAAGCAGCCCTGAGGAAAAGGGTTTGGGAGTGCTCAGGGATGAGAAGCTGGACACGAGTAGGCAGTGTGGACTTGCAGCCCAGAAGGCAAATCACAACCTGGGCTGCATCAAAAGATGCATTGCCAGCAGATCCAGAGAGGGGATTCTGCCACCTTGCTCTGCTCTGGTGAGACCTCACCTAGAGTTCTGTGTGCAGCTCTGGAGCCCTCAATATAGGAAAGACATGGACCTGATGGAGAGGGTCAACCCACCACAGAGGGCCATGAAAATGATCAGGGGTTTGGAGCACCTCTGCTATGGGACAGGCTGAGGGAGCTGGGGGTGTTCAGCCTGGAGAAGAGAAGGCTCCAGGGAGACCTAATAGCAGCTTTCCAGTACCTGAAGTGGGCTCCAAGAAGGATGGAGAGAGTCTGTTTGCAAAGGCCTGCAGTGACAGGGCAAAGGGCAGTGGCTTAAAAACCAGGGAAGGGCAGATTTAGATTGGATGTTAGGAATAAATTCTGCACCATGAGGGTGGTGGAACACTGGAACAGGTTGCTCAGGGAGGTGGTTGAGGCCCCATCCCTGGAGATATTCAAGGTGGAGGGTGGACAGGGCTCTGGGCAGCCTGATCTAGTTGGGGATGTCCCTGCTGAGTGCAGAGGGGTTGGACTGGATGACTTTTGGAGGTCCCTTCTGGCCTGGACCATTCTATGCTTTTTAGGCAGCTTGTGCTTGGGTACTTTCACAACCCTTATTAGTTGGCTATGTCAAACTATTGAAAGGATGGGCAGAGTAAGTGGAGGTAATGATTGCTGTAAAGGACCTTGAGTTGGGAAGCCAGAAATAGACCACCTTCAAAATATGACATCAAATTTTATTCTCATTATTCACATTCTGAAAGTGATGGGACTAGGGGGAATGGAAGAAAAAATAGAGATGGGTAGATGCAGATTGGGTATTAGGAAGCTCTTCCCCATGAGGGTGGTGAGAGACTGGCACAGGTTGCCCAGGGAGGTGGTGGAAGCTCCATTCCCTGGGGGTTTTTAAGGCCAGGCTGGCTGTGGCTGTGAGCAACCTGCTGTAGTGTGAGGTGTCCCTGCCCATGGCAGGGGGGTTGGAACTGGATGATCCTTGAGGTTTCTTCCAACCCTGACAATTCTCTGATTCAGGCTACAGGTAAATCCCAAGAGAAGTGGCTCAAGCATGAATTATTGTTTCTTGAGCTATAAGGTCTTAATTAGATATATGTGACAAACTGCTTTGTATGTGGAAGACTTAAAATGCTGACTTGTGCCACTTGCCCCTTGGCCTGCCAGCACTTCATGTTTTCCCCTTTATTATAGTTTCATAGTTTCAGTCAGGGTTGGAGGGGACCACAAGGATCATCTAGTTCCACCCCCCCTGCCATGGGCAGGGACACCCCACACTAGATCAGGCTGGCCAGAGCCTCATCCAGCCTGGGCTTAAACACCGCAAGGGATGGGGCCTCAACCACCTCCCTGGACAACCCATTGCAGGGCTTCACCACTCTCATGGGGAAGAACTTCCTCCTCATGTCCAGCCTGAATCTCCCCACCTCCAGCTTCATTCCATTCCCCCTAGTCCTATCACTACCTGATAGCCTGAGCAATCCCTCCCCAGCTTTCTCGAAGCCCCCTTCAGATACTGGAAGGCCACAATGAGGTCACCTCAGAGCCTTCTCTTCTCCAGACAGAACAGCCCCAACTCCTTCAGTCTGTCCTCATAGAAGAGCAGCTCCAGCCCTCTGCTCATCCTCCTGGCCCTTCTCTGGACACCTTCCAGCACCTCCAGATCCCTCTTGTAATAGGGGCTGAAAGTTTTTGTAATAGGGGCTTTAAAGTTTTCACATCAACTAGCAACATTTTCAGTAATCCCTACTGGCTCTCTTTAATTGCTATATGGAAGGAGAAATAAGAACTTGATGTCAGGAGGAACTGATAAAGCACTGCTGTTCTGAATCTTTCCATCTAGGAACAATGGCTTTTGTTTAATGACCATGTAATTGGACTTTGTTCTGGTTACAAACAGTACTTGGCAGGAAAATGCTGCCATCATCTTAGCAGAACATGGCACACAAAGGCTGTCACTTCTTGGCTGCTTTCTGAAGCCCTTCAGGAGAGTCCTAAGTAATAACTCTTCCTTCTTGGTTTTGCTGCTGGCTCTACACACCCAGCCTGTGGATATTTCCATGCCCTTCTCTTGCCTTGCCCTTATATTTAAGGTGAAATAGAGGTGCTAAATTAGTTGCAAAATGGCACAGAACTTGAGGGACCCCAACAGAAGGTTAAAGGAAGGCTGGAATGTGAGTGTGTGATGAATAAGAAAAGAAGGAAGGGGCCTTCCAGGTATTTTCGTTGCAGACAGCAAATATGGGAGGGCAGCCTGCTGGTGAAGTAGTTCAAGTGCAGTTTACAGCAGTAACTTCATGGAAATCAACCCAAAAAATTGCTGGGCTTTGGTGCCACAAAATTACTGGAAGTTGCAGGAAACAAAGTATTGCAATTGTTTGTGCTTGCTTGCTTGATTTATATTTAATAGTTTTTATTTGTACAGGAGTGGACACAGCTTCACAGATCCCTAAAATTGTTTGGGAGGGAAGGGACCTGAAAGACCATCTAGCTCCAATCCCTCTGCCACGGGTAGGGACACCTTAGAATCATAGTATCAGTCAGGGTTGGATGGGACCACAAGGATCATCTAGTTCCAACCCCCCTGCCATGGCCAGGGACACTCTACACTAGATCAGGCTGGCCAGAGCCTCATCCAGCCTGGGCTTAAACACCTCCAGGGATGGGGCCTCAACCACCTCCCTGGACAACCCATTCCAGGGCTTCACCACTCCCATGGTGAAGAACTTCCTCCTCACCTCCAGCCTGAATCTCCCCACCTCCAGCTTCATTCCATTCCCCCTAGTCCTATCACTCCCTGAGATCCTGAGAAGTCCCTCCCCAGCCTTCAGATACTGGAAGGCCACAATGAGGTCACCTCGGAGCCTTCTCTTCTCCAGACTGAACAGCCCCAACTCCTTCAGTCTGTCCTCATAGGAGAGGTGCTCCAGCCCTCTGATCATTCTCTGTCCTTCCACTAGCCCAGGTTGCTCAATGCCTTATCCAACCTGGACCTGAACACTTCCAGGGAGGGAACATCCATGACCTCCCTGGGCAACCTGTTTCAGTGTCTCATCACCCTCACTGTAAAGAATTTCTTCCTACTCTGCAGTCTTAATCTGCCCTCCTCACGCTTCAATCCGCTCCCTCTTTTCCTATCACTACAAGCCCTTGCAAAAGATCCTTTCCTGGCTTTCTTCTTGCCCCTTTCAGGTACTGGAAGGCTGCTCGAAGGTCTCCCTGGAGCTTGCTTTACTTCAGGCTGAACAGCCTCAACTGCCTCAGCCTGTCTCCATAGGGGAGGTGCTCCAGCCCTCTGATCATCTTTTCAGCCTTCTTCTGGACCCATTCCAGCAATTTGATGTCAATTTGTTTCTTGTGTCCTGGAAGAACCTTTTCCTTCAAATATGTTAAACCAATCACAGAGCTGCTGGGGTTGGAAGGGACCTCAAGGATCATCTAGTTCCAACCCCCCTGCCAATGAATGATTTGGTGCTCTAGGCAGATCCAAACAAAGACTTGCTGACAACTACAAGTAGAAATTGCCTCAATCTCAAGGTAATTCCAAATTCAAATGTGGATTTCAACATCTAGTAAGTTGGTTTGGGGGTTTCATAGTTTCAGTCAGGGTTGGAAGGGACCACAAGGATCATCTAGTTCCAACCCCCCTGCCATGGGCAGGGACACTCTGCACTAGATCAGGCTTCTTTTTTTCTCATGGTTCTTTTGCCAGCAGTGGCTGTAATCTCTTCCTTACAGCTGGTATGTGTCTGTGGCTGGAAAGACCATGAAACCTTTGGTAAGAAAGCAATGAGGGAATCAAGCAGTGGCTGGATGGCTCGAATCATGCTCCACTCTGAACAGAGCTGCAGCAGTCTGCCCTTATGCAGCAGACTTTGATTATAATTCTAATTCCATCTTCACACAGTCTGCCTCCTATTTTAATGTGCCAATTCGAGTGCTCTGTACTCTTGTCCTACATTTGATTAAAAAAGAAAAGAGAAGGGGGGGGGGGGGGGGGGGGGGGAAGGAAAGTAAAAAGAAAAGAAAAGCCCAAAACATCTGGGCTACATAATTTTAGAATAGGCTCCATTAGTCATGGTGACCTTGGGTGACCTTATTTTGGGTTTCCCCCCCCCCCTTTTTCTTTTAAAAATGTGCATGCCCCAGACTTGACTGAGCTAGAGACCTATTTTCTAGGAGAGCACAGAAAGGAGAATGCTAGTGAAAGGAGGGTGAAGCTAAGCTGAGCTCAGTGTGTAAGGTGCAGTCACAGCAGGGGGCAGGGAGAGGAGCAGGCAGGTGTATTCCAGCTGCTGGGCCTGGTGATGTTCAACGCAGAACAACTCTGCGAGGAGTGTGGAGGATCTATCTTCATTGTGTTTCTCCTCACCTTGCAATGCGTTGCCCATAGGTAGCAGCCTGTGGCTCAGCATCATGATGAGACTCTGAGGAGTACTCACAGAATGGTAGGGGCTGGAAGGGACCTCAAGAGATCACCCAGTCCAACCCCCCTGCCAGAGCAGGAGCACCCAGAGCAGATCACACAGGAATGCATCCAGGTGGGTCTTGAATATCTCCAGAGAGGGAGACTCCACAGCCCCCTGGGCAGCCTGTTCCAGTGCTCTGGCACCCTCACAGTGAAATAATTCTTCCTCATGTTTCCATGGAACTTCCTATGCCTCAACTTCCACCCATTGCCCCCTGTGCTGTCATTGGGCAGCACTGAGCAGAGCCTGTCTCCATCCTTGTGGCACTCACCATTTACAGCTTCATCAACATGAATGAGGTCACCTCTCAGGCTCCTCTTCTCGGAGCTAAAGAGCCTCAGCTCCCTCAGGCTCTCCTCATAGGAAAGATGTTCCACTGCCTTCATCATTTGTGTGGCTCTGCACTGGACTCTTTCAAGCAGCTCCCTGAGGCCCTTCTTGATCTGAGGGGCCCAGACCTGGACACAATATTCGCGATGTGGCCTCACATCATTCAGATGGGAACTGACTGATGTGGTTGCCAAGACACTCACTGTAACATCTGGTAAGTCTTTGCAGTCAGGTGAAGAGGACCCTGGGAACTAGCCAGGGTACTGGATAGTCCCAGTGGCTTTCCAGTATCTGAAGGGGGCTACAAGAAAGCTGAGGAGGAACTTTTTAGAGTGTCAGGTCTAGGGGAAATGGAACAAAACTAGAAATGGGTGGATTCAGATTGGATGTTAGAAGAAGTTCTTCCCCACGAAGGTGGTGAGAGCCTGGCACAGATTGCCCAGGGAGGTGGTGGAAGCCTCATGCCTCAAGGTTTTTGCAGCCAGGCTGGATGTGGCTGTGAGCAACCTGCTGTAGTGTGAGGTGTTGGAACTGGCTGATCCTTGAGGTCCCTTCCAACCCTAACAATTCTCTGATTCTACCAAGCTGTCAGCCTCACCTTTGTGCCTTGGAAGATCACAGGACAGATCTCCCTACAAGCTGTGCTAAGGCACTTGGGAGTTTGGGATAGTCATTGGAGACAGTGAGCATGGCTTCATCAAGCACAAATCCTGCCTGACCAGTCTAGTGGCCTTTTGTGATGGAGTGACTACCTCAGTGGATGAGGGGAGAGCAGTGGGCTAGGATGACCATTAAACATCACTTCCAACCCAAATTAATTTGTGATTCTATGCACAAAGTATGAGCCAAGCCTGCACAGCTGTGCTGCTGCAACATGGGAGATCACAGATTCAATAGGTTGGAAAAGACCTCAGAGATCATCGAGTCCCAACCTATCACCCAACACCATCTAAGCAACTAAACCATGGCACCAAGCACCCCAGCCAGTCTCTTCCTAAACACTTCCAGTGATGGTGACTCCATCACCTCCTTTGGGCAGCACATTCCAATGGTCAGTCTCTCTGGGAAGAACTTCTTTCTAAAATCCAGTCTAAACCTCCCCTGGTGCAGCTTGGGACTGTGTCCTCTTGTTCTGGTGCTGCTTGCCTGAGAGAAGAGACCAACCTCCCTTCAGGTAGTTGTAGACAGCAGTAAGGTCCCCCCTGAGGCTCCTCTTCTGCAAACTAAACAGCCCTGGGCCATCCAGTTTGCTCTGCCTTCTTGCAATTCCTGAACTAGACCCCTGAAATCCTGTGCTTCCCATTCCAGGATGGTAATGAGCATAAAAGGTATTTGGGATTCAGATGCAAATGAGTGCTCTCCTGGGCCTCAGAATTTAATAGTATCCCCAGATTTGCAGGTGGGAGGCATATATTAAGAAGCTGTGATAAAGATTTTCTCTGAGGCTGAGGGGTGACCTCATTGCTCTCTACAACTACCTGGAAGGAGGTTGTGGAGAGGCTGCTGCTGGACTCTTCTCCCAGGTAATTAGTGACAGAACAAGAGGGAATGGCCTCAAGCTGCCACTGGGTAGGTTTAGACTGGACATTAGGAAACGCTTTTTTCCCAGCAAGAGTGGTCAGGGATTGGAATGTGCTGCCCAGGGAGGTGGTGGAGTCCCCAAGCCTGGCTGTGTTTCAAGGTGGTTTGGATGTGGTGCCTGGGGCTATGGTTTAGGGGTGAGCCTTGCAGAGTAGGGCTAATGGTTGGACTTGGTGATGCTGAGAGTCTCTTCCAACCTGAATGTTTCTGTGATTCTGTGATACAGGAAGAGTGGAAGGTTTTGTTCTTGCTTTCCCTCTCAGACTTACAGGGCTTAGAAATGAGACAAGCCCAAAACCCAAAGCAAATCCCATGTCCAAACTCTCTTAAGTGTGCAGCCTCTGCTATTCCTTGCTGTGCTTTTTGGGCTCCTCCAGGCAGCAGGCCACCAAAACATCCTTCTTTACTGCTGTGTGGGAGACCTTCATGCTTTGAGAAACTTCTCCCTTTTCCCTTTTTGAGTAACTTTAACCTCAGCAAGAAATTAGTTCATTAATAAATGAAGAGGGGTCAATTAATTATGCATGGAAAATGGCAAAGATTGAGATCCCCTGCAAAAGTTCTTTGTCGTCTGTGCACGCACAAATTAGGAAGGAGGTAAGGTCAGACAGAAACGATTTCAGAGGAGGACAAGGGTGCAAGTGAGGAAACTCTGGAAGTAGCACAGCCTGAGGGAGCTGCTGCTCTGGAGAATTGGTGGCATGCAGTTTTGGGGGAACACTTCACCAAATATATGTACCATGACCTATTTTTGAGGAGCTGTCAGAGGCAATGGAAGATGTGGGCTGTGCATTAGCTGCTCACATGGTTTTGTTTTGCTCTGCCTCAGTACCTGCATCTCTTGCATCTTGCTGCAGGAGCATGCACAGCAAACACTGCCTGACATGGCAGTCATGAGGTGTTGGGTGACAGTTTGGACTTGATGGTCTCTGAGGTCTTCTCCAACCTTATTGATTCTATGATTCCATGGCACTGGGATCCCAGAATAAGGCACTGGAAGTGGCTCTGCAGCCAGGAGAATCACAGAATGGTTTGGGTTGGAAGGGACCTTAAAGGTCCTCCGGGTGTGCTTTGGGCTGGGGGGCAGCCCAGAGGTCCTCCGGGTGTGCTTTGGGCTGGGGGGCAGCCCAGAGGTCCTCCGGGTGTGCTTTGGGCTGGGGGGCAGCCCAGAGGTCCTCCGGGTGTGCTTTGGGCTGGGGGGCAGCCCAGAGGTCCTCCGGGTGTGCTTTGGGCTGGGGGGCAGCCCAGAGGTCCTCCGGGTGTGCTTTGGGCTGGGGGGCAGCCCAGAGGTCCTCCAGTTCCAACCCCCTGCCATGGGCAGGGACTCCTCCCACTAGCCCAGGTTGCTCGAGACCTCATCCTTGAGCACCTCCAGGGAGGGGGAATCCACAACCTCCCTGGGCAACCCATTCCAGTGTCTCACCACCCTCACTCTAAGAACTTCTTCCTAATCTCCAGTCTGAATCTCCCCTCTGCCAGCAGCCCCTGTCACTTGGTTAAAAATGGGAGAAAACACATCTAGCTGTGCTGACTCCTGAGCTGGGAGAGGAAAGGGCTGTGGGGGAAGGTAGTCCCAGGACTTTCTTACATCTAAGCTTCTGCTTCTAGAAGTATAATAGAATAGTGGGGGGAAACGTGTCTCTCAACCTATGAAATCACTTTGAGGAATAAGTATTGTGATTGTCTCTCATAAGAGCTGGTTATTACCAGGCATGTTTTCAATTGTTCTCTTATGTTGAAACTACAATAGAAAATCAGGGGCTATACAGGCTGCAAGCAGACAAATTGTCTTTGGAGCTCATTGCAGAGGTTTATCTCCCCCTGTGGAAGTCAGCTGACTAAAATGAATTCACATTTACTTGAACAAAAGTAGTACTGCTTGTTCCCCCCCTCAAGGAAAAAAAGGCTGACAGACTGTCAGCTGGATTAAAAATAACAGTGCATCAAACCAGGTAGGAGATGTTTAATGAGCTGGTGTAGGGACTGAGAGTTTAGCAGCTAAAGTAGCATATTTCTTAAGGAAAAGGAGAGAAGAAAAGGACTTGGGGGTGCTGGTAGGTAAGAAGTTCAATATGAGCTGCCAGTGAGCACTTGCAGCCCAGAAAGCCAACCAGAGTCTGGGCTGCATCAAGAGAAGTGTGGCCAGCAGGTCAAGGGAGGTGATTCTCCCCCTTTACTCTGCTCTGGTGAGACCCCACCTGAAGCACTGCATCCTGTTCTGGAGCCACTGTTACAGGAAGGATCTGGAGGTGCTGGAAGGTGTCCAGAGAAGGGCCATGAGTATGAGCAGAGGGCTGGAGCCGCTCTGCTATGAGGACAGACTGAGAGTGTTGGGGTTGTTCACTCTGGAAAGGAGAAAGCTCTGAGGACACCTAATTGTGGCCTTCCAGTATCTGAAGGGGGCTACAAGAAAGCTGGGGAGGGACTTTTTAGGGTGTCAGGGAGTGATAGGACTGGGAGGACTGCATCCAAGCTAGGGCAGGGGAGATTTAGATTAGACATCAGGAAGTTCAATAGCAGTTGGTAGATTCAGATTGGCTGTTAGGAAGAAGTTCTTCCCCATGAGGGTGGTGAGAGCCTGGCACAGGTTGCCCAGGGAGGTGGTGGAAGCCTCATCCCTGGAGGTTTTTAAGGTCAGGCTGGATGTGGCTCAGGGCAACCTGATCTAGTAGAAAGTGTCCCTGCCCATGGCATGAGGGTTAGAATGAGATGATCCTTGGGGTGCCTTCCAACCCTGACAGCATATCCATGAGTTTCAAAGAGGCAAAGTACATGGTAGAAAAACCCTCATTGTTTTAGAGCTGAGTATAGAGGGGGAAAAAAGAATGAGAGCAGCAGTGTGGAAAGATGTCTGCTGAAATGGGTGAAATCATTCTGTAGTTACTCTAGACAAGCTAAAATATAACTTACCCTGTCTCAAGGGTGCCTTTAAAAAGGAATCAAGTCCACAGGGGAATACTGCATGAAAGAGAGCCTGTAGAGAAACAGCTTCTCTCTGTGCAGTTTTGGCCTTAGGGATTGTGTTATTTATTATGTTAATTCCCCAGGATTTAGAAAGCTTTTCCCTAGGAAAATGAATGCTTTGGAGAAATATCTGTAGGGGGAAACTGCAAAAGCTTTCCTCCTCTGAACCTTCTTGCCTGAAGATTTCATGATGCAATTTGTCCTTACATGGTTGGAGATGAATCAGGCTTTACTGGAGAGCAAATTAGCAGATATATAATTGGCTTACAGGTGAAGAGGAGCAACAGAAATAGGAGGAGTGACATATGGAAAAAGATGAAATGGTGTTAAAAAATGCATAGCTTGGCTTCACAAATGGCTTGGGCTGTGATGGGCTTTGGTGGTAGTTTGCAGCTATTGGAGAAGTGTGAAATGGAAAGGAGGCAGAAGAAGTTTTGTGTGACACTTCAGAGTATTTTTGTTTACACCAAGACTGAATTCAGCCATATGTTTTCTGTAGAGGTGGCTCTGCATTCCTTTCTGCCTATATCCACTAGATTTTGAGCCAGGCAGCTGGCACTTAGTGGGAAAAAAAGAGGATATAGAGACCAAATATTCCACTCCCTCTTTGCCATCTGTATATCTGCCCAGACCACGCTTGGTGCCACGGTGTAGTCATGAGGTCTGTGGTGACAGGTTGGACTTCGTGATCTTTGAGGTCTCTCCCAACCTTGGTGATTCTGTGATTTACAGGACAGGGAAGATCTTTAACTTGTCACTTCACAGGTAGCAAGGCTTCCAGTGTGACTGCAGGAGGTTGTGAACATCCCACGTGTTACCTGCAGAGCTGGGTGGAAAGCCATGCCAAGGCTCTCTGACCCATGGTCTGCTGGAAGCTTGCAACAGACTTGCCTACAGTGGCTTATCAAAGTTTACTCCAGGAGTGTGGGGCAGGGCAGGGAATTGGACCTGCTTGGCTTCTCAGTTCCACCACAATGAAATTGTGCCATCCTTCCTTCCTCTTCCCCTTTACAGGATCACAGGATGTTAGGAATTGGAAGGGACCTCTGGAGATCTTAGAGTCCAAGCTCCCTGCCAGAGCAGGACCATAGAATCCAGCACAGGTCACACAGGAACACATCCAGATGGGTCCTGAAAGTCTCCAGAGAAGGAGATTCCACAACCTCTCTGGGCAGCCTGTTCCAATGCTCTGTGACCCTCATAGTTAAGAAGTTCCTCCTCATGTTGAGGTGGAACCTCCTGTGCTGGAGTTTCTATCCATTACCCTTGTCCTGTCAGAGTGTGCAAGTGAGCAGAGCCTGTCCCCTCCCTCCTGACCCCCAGCCCTCAGATATTTATAGACATTTGTTAAATCCCCTCTCAGTCTTCCCCAGACTAACCAGCCCCAGGGCTCTCAGCCTCACCTCACAGGGCAGTGCCCCACTCCCTTCATCATCCTCACAGTCCTCTGTTGGACTCTCTCCTGCAGATCCCTGTCCCTCTTGAACTGGGGAGCCCAAAACTGGATGCAATATTGCAGGTGAGGTCTCATTAGGGCAGTGTATCTGAGCTGTATTTGAGGCTTGGCATGGTGGGAAACACTCTTATGGTGCGAAGGGAATGCTACAAACAGAACTCTCTCTCAGTTAAGCATTTTCAGAAGCAGAAATGCGTAAGTCAAAGGTGGTAAGTAATCCTGTTCTGTGATGTTACCTCATTTTCTCCAGCAGGAGCATGGATTTTTCAGCACCTGGGTGGCAGTGCCTGTCATTGGGAAAGCTGCATTGCAACTACACGAGGCTGCAGCCAAAACTGGCTTCAAACTCTCTGCGCTGTGGCCAAGACCTTCCTGCAGCTGTACCTTCAGGCTGCCTCCCGTGCTGCTCTTTCCACTCCGTAATTCCAGCAATTCTGTTGGGATGGGCACCTGGCTGTTGTTTTAGCTCATCCACTTTGTGGTAGCTTTTTTCCAAGCAGGTGACCTCCTGATAGCTGGCTGTCTTTTTCCTATTAGCTGGCTGTTGCCTCCTGATGGCTGATCTGCAGCTTCTTATTTACTGTTTTCTTTTCACAGCTCTCAGCTTGTTGTTTCACTTGCCATGTCAGTAGACTCCCTGACAACATCAAGTATCTCCTTGTGTTACCTCTTTTCCTCTTACTGCTTCTGCTTTTTTTTGCTGTGCCTGGCAGTCTGGTTTACATTCCAGACAGCAGTCCTGATGAGCAAACCCAAGCAACCCCTTGATGGGTTTATTTCTGATTTTTTTTCTTGATCTGTTACTTCATTTCCTGTTGTATCATTGGCCCCAAGCCCTTGAGCTGTACTCAAGGCAGCTGGGCTACTTTGAATTCTTGTGTTTCATATTTATGTTTGTTCTGAGGCAACATCATTACAGGATCACAGGATGTTAGGGGTTGGAAGGGACCTCTGAAGATGAGGGAGTCCAATCCTCCTGCCAGAGCAGGACCACAGAATCTAGCACAGGAATGCATCCAGATGGGGCTTGAAAGTCTCCAGAGAAGGAGACTCCACAACTTCTCTGAGGAGCCTGTTCCAGTGCTCTGTGACCCTCACAGTGAAGAAGTTCCTCCTCCTGTTGAGGTGGAACCTCCTGTGCTGTAGTTTGCGTCCATTGCCCCTTGTCCTATCACAGAATCACCAATATCAGAGGGAGCAAGTGAGCAGAGCCTGTCCCCTCCCTCGTGACCCCCAGCCCTCAGATAGTTATAAATAGTTACTAAAGCCTCTCTCAGTCTTCTCTTCTCCAGACTAAAAAGCCCCAGGGCTCTCAGCCTCTCCTCATAGGGCAGTGCTCCAGTCCCTTCATCATCCTCATAGCTCTCCATTGGACCCTGTTGAGCATACCAGTGTCCCCCTTGAACTGGGGAGCCCAAAACTGGACACAATATTCATGGTGGTTAACTCCTGCATGATTGGTTTGTGCAAATGCTTCAGCTGTCTTTGGAGTTTCTGCTCCTCATCAGCTCTCTGTGACTTGTATTGGTTAGTGAGGTTAACAAAGGCCTAAAATCGAGGCTGGATTTCAGCACCTATTTCAGAAACGCAATGTAGGTAACACAATTAAGCTTCTCGTTAAGGAAGAAAGATCTGTTTGCAGTTGAAAGATATAGGTTAATTAGCAGGGATTGTGGATCAGAGACACTGAACAGCAAGACCAACTCATCTTCAGAAGTCAGTGAGTACTGTGTCCAGTTCAAGGTGAGGCTCTGGGCAACCTGATCTCGTTGAGGATGCCCCTGCTGACTGCAGAGGGGGTTGGACGTAGACCTTTAGAAGTCCCTTCTAAGCCAAACCATTCTATGATAATGTGACAGACAACATCCACAGCCAGTGCAGCTGGTGGGATCTGGGTGACAAAGCCACCTTTGAATATCTGGGCCTCAGTTTTGCATTGGCTGCAAGGAACCCTGTGACATAGACTCACAGAATCAACAAGGTTGGAAAAGACCTCAAAGATTATCAAGTCCAACCTGTCACCCAAGACCTCATTACTACTAAACCATAGCACCAAGTGCCACATCCAATCCCCTCCTGAACACCTCCAGGGATGGTGACTCCACCACCTCCCTGGGCAGCACATTCCAATGGCTAGCAACTCTCTCTGTGAAGAACTTTCTCCTCACCTCCAGCCTAAACTTCCCCTGACACAGCTTGAGACTGTGTCCTCTTGTTCTGGTGCTGGTTGCCTGAGAAGAGACCAACTCCCACCTGGCTACAAACTCCCTTCAGGTAGTTGTAGAGAGCAATAAGGTCTCCCCTGAGTCCCCTTCTGCAGTAAGGGCATCCTCAACTAAATCAGGCTGCCCAGAGCTAGAAACCAGCGTGGTTGTTACCTTGTGTCAATGGGTAGCAGCCCATGACTTGGACATTGGGTGCTTGTGTTCCTCTCACCTCTCCATGTCCCTTCACATGCTTCAGACTGCTTGGCCCTTCCTGTGCTATGGGAAGCAAAATCTCAGCTATTCTTTTGAGCTGTTCCACAGCGTGCCAGGACACAGGAGCTGTTGGAGCTGTCTGCAGTCGTTCGTGTGGGAGATGTGCAAGGGACTCATGCATTAACTGTGCTGAAATAATTACTATATGCCACTTGCCTCATCATCAAGTGGTATTTCTTGCCAGAAAAAAAAAACACAAAGGAGATAATTCTGGACAGGGGCTAGAGGAACATTTTCCTCATTAAACTCTGTACTCAGTGATTCCACAAAGAGGTGGTGGGGGGAATAAATAAATAAATAAATAAATATATATAAAGCTTTGATGAAAAGAAGCAATTACTTCTAAAAGGTGTGGGAAGCACTATTTATGAACTAGACACCATTTGTTATGATAGTTCATTCAAAGTTTAAACTCAGAATACCCAAGTCTTTGGGGAATAAAATGTTAAGTAATTTTGCAGCCTTAATTTTTCTTTTCTTTTCTTTCTTCTATTTCCCCCCCCCCCTCCCCCCATAGCTGCTGCAGTTTCCCTGCGTTGCCCTGGCAACGCTCTTGCTGTATAATTGCCAGGCTGCCTTCCAGTGATGCAAATAAGTGAAGGAGTTGTCATCTGGCATGACCCAGGCTTGTATTCTGAAGGGGGATTTCTTGCCCACAGAGCAGCAGGAACCCCCAAAGCTGTCTGTCACCCGCGGGATAAGGAATCGCTGGTCGCCGCAGCGCCGCGGGTACAAGCGGCAGCCAAGGTGATGCGCTGGGCCGAGGCGCTCTGCAGGAGCCCTCCCCCCAAGCCTGCTCCTGCTGAGATTATTTTTACTCATGCTGTACATGAGTGGGGGATCAGAAGTTCTGCAGCTGACGCCAGCCCTAAGCATGTTATTTAGGACTATTGTTGGGCTTGGAGGTCTGAGAAGGCTGGGGGGAAGAGATTGGCAATGAGCCAGAGTCAAACCCTGACACCAGCAGAAGCTTTCCCTTTCTCCAAGAATCATAACGTCATAGAACTGTGTTCCTGTGTGACCTGACACAGGTGAGCCTGCTCTAGCAGAGGTATTGGACTGGATGATCACTCAAGGCCCCTTCCAACCCCTAACATTCTGTAACTCTGTGATATAGAATCATAGAATGGTCAGGGTAGGAAGGGACCTCAAGGATCATCAAGTTCCAACCCCCCTGACATGGGCAGGGACACCTCACACTACAGCAGGTTGCCCAGAGCCACATCCAGCCTGGCCTTAAAAAACCCCAGGGAATGGATCTTCCACCACCTCCCTGGGCAACCTGTGCCAGTGTCTCACCACCCTCAGGGGGAAGAATTTCCTCCTAACATCCAATCTGACTCTACCCATTTCTATTGTTGTTCCATTCCCTCTAGTCCTATCATTACCTGATACTCTGATACTGCCCCATTCTTCCTCAGAAGACTTGGTTGGTTTGGGTTTTTTTCTCTCTTTAGTTTTTGGCTGGTGTTTTTCTTTTGGCAGCTCTAAAAGGGGTCCTACAGAAAGGTCCTTGTTAAAGCCAGAGTGCCCCTGGAGTGAGTTTCTCTCTTTGCCTTCAGTAGAATTTCCTTCCTGATTTTCTTATATATGCCTGGGAAGTTACTTCCTCCCTTGCAAGGCTACTTGGACAGTGGTAGTAAGCAACATGGTTTCTCATTTCCTTGCTACTAGGGAGCACATTTCTTTTCTCTTTCCCTCCAAATTCACCTCTAATTAAGCAGAAGTGAAGCAACCTCCCACAGCTCTTTCCACTGTGTTCCTTAACCAGGTTTTGTGGCTTCTGACTCTCTGCAAATTATTGTAAGGCTATAACAGAGCTTTCTCCTCCTAGATGAAGAACAGAACAAAATGTTTCTGGCTTCCAGTTTACCATTAGCTTCTTTCTCAGAAGCCATATGTGGCAAAACAGGAAAAAGAAAAAAAGCTGGCATCCAGAGTCTTGGTTTTCCAGAGGTACTTTATGGAACCACAGAATTGTCAGGGTTGGAAGGGACCTCATGGATCTTCTAGTTCCAACCCCCCTGCCATGGGCAGGGACACCTCACACTAGATCAGAGTCAGCCAGGTTAGAAAGGACCTTCAAGATCATCAAATCCAACTGATTACCCAACCCTATCTAATCAACCAGACCAGGGATCATCCAGCTCCAAACCCCCTGCCACACACTACAGCAGGTTGCTCACAGCCACATCCAGCCTGGCCTTAAAAACCCCCAGGGAATGGAGCTTCTACCACCTCCCTGGGCAACCTGTGCCAGTCTCTCACCACCCTCATGGGGAAGACCTTCTTCCTAACATCTAATTTGAATCGAGTCATTTCTATTTTTGTTCCATTCCCCCCAGTCCTATCACTTCCTGACACCCTAAAAAGTCCCTCCCTAGCTCTCCGGTAGGCCCCCTTCAGATACTGGAAAGCCACAACTGGGTCTCCTCAGAGCCTTCTCTTCTCCAGATTTATCCCTCTCAGTCTGTCTGTTTGGGAAAAGCCTTGGCACTGCAATACTGGAAATTGTGAGCTAGTGGGGACTCCCTGTGAGAAGCATTTTAGAATGAAATAGCAAAGGTGCAATCCAGGGGAGCTGCTACCCATAAACTGCAGTTGGATGCGATGATCTCGAAGGTCTCTTCCAACCTGGTTGATTCTGTTCTATTCAGTACTTTGCAAGACTCTATTTGAATTGGCTATAGCCCATAGCCTCACAAGAACTCTAATACCTATTGATTTGCTTTATTTATTTGCTTGTTTGCTTTTGATAAATGTTCTTTGATTCATTGATTGATTTCTTTTCCAGAGGAGAAAAGTGTGGTGAGCGAGTGGCCGTATTTCAGACCATGACTGGATTTCAAGAGCCACATTTTGCTTTCTCATGAGGGTTGATCTTTGTTCTGCTTTTCTTGCAGGAACCACCTGAAAGGAGTTCAGGAGTGGAGCGGAGTGGAGTGATATGATGGTGGAGTCATCATCACTGGAAGGGTTTAAAAAGAGCCTGGATGAGGCACTTAGTGCCATGGTTTAGTTGGTGTTGGGTGACAGGTTGGACTTGATGATCTCAAAGGTCTTTTCCAACCTGGTTAATTCTGTATTCTGTAATGGATTATGAGCTGGAATGACAACCAAGCTGGTGAGGGGTTTGGAACACAAGCCCTGTGAGGAGAGGCTGAGGGAGCTGGGGTTGCTTAGCCTGGAGAAGAGGAGGCTAGGAGGAGACCTTATTGCTGTCTCCTGAAGGAAGGTTGCAGCCAGGTGAGGGTTGGTCTCTTTTCCCAGGCAACTACCAACAGAACAAGAGGACAGAGTGTCAAGCTGTGCCAGGGGAGGCTTAGGCTGGATGTTAGGAAGAAATTTTTCCCAGCCAGAGAGATTGGCCCTTGGAATGTGCTGGCCTGGGAGGTGGTGGAGTCACCACCCCTAGAGGTGTTTAAATAGGGACTGGATGAGGCACTTGGTCCCATGGTTTAGTTGATTAAGTGGTGTTGGGTGATAGGTTGGACTTGATGATCTCTGAGGTCTTTTCCAACCTGGTTGATTCTATTCTTTTCTAATACAGAAAAAGCAATGTCTGAGGATATCTGGTAAAGAACATTACTCATGGAAAAACTCCTATCCATCACTCCTGTGCAGGAGCAGTGAAAGCATCACTGCAAACATCCTGACCATACAAACTGAAAGCCACAGACTGATGCCACTGATGTCCATGACAGGACAATTTGTCTTTAATATTCCTGAAGCTCAGTTTATATCAAAAGAAAACAACAAAATCTTCCTTTTTAACCTGAACTCATGCTTACAAAAATGTCACTGAATAGAAATGACTCTGCCCCTATTAATTCACTGCTAAGCTTGCTTTAAAACTCCAGTTATTTGAGATGCAACAATTAGAAGAAGAGAATGGCAAGGTTCTGTACATGCCACCATCCCATTCGGAAAATCACTGCAATTCCAAATGGTTTCTATTGCAATATTTTACCTATTCCCATTAAAAAGAACATTTCATGTTGTTTGAAGGAGGAATGATATTGTTGTTGCCTTTATAATGGCATATTGGTCTATTACTCCTACCTAATGCTGGTCATAAAAATAATAGGCTATAATTGGGATATCCAATGAGATGCTTTTAAATGGGAGCACATAAAATTATTGTGTGAAGGCAATAACCTTGGGAAGGAAGATGAAGATTTGCTTATGTGAGTCTGTTGAGGGAAAAAGAAAACAAAAGGTGACAGTGTGAGTAGTGTGACAGGTTCTGGGCCGAGATGCTGGAAGGTGTCCAGAGAAGGGCAACAAAGCTGCGGAGAGATTTGGAGCACAGCCCTGTGAGGAGAGGCTGAGGGAGCTGGGGTTGCTTAGCCTGGAGAAGAGGAGGCTCAGGGGAGACCTTCTTGCTCTCTACAACTACCTGAAAGGAGGTTTGTAGCCCGGTGGGGGTTGGTCTCTTCTCCCAGGCAAGCAGCACCAGAACAAGAGGACACAGTCTCAAGCTGTGCCAGGGGACATTTAGGCTGGATGTTAGGAAGAAGTTCTTCCCAGCAAGAGAGACTGGCCACTGGAATGTGCTGCCCAGGGAGGTGGTGTCACTATGGAGTCACCATCACTGGAGGTGTTTAAAAAGAACCTGGATGAGGCACTTGGTGCCATGGAGTAGTTGATTAGATGGTGCTGGGTGATAGGTTGGACTCAATGATCTCAAGGGTCTTTTCCAACCTCTTTTATTCTCTATATATGTGATTCAGGGATTTAAACTTCCAAGCTGAGCTCCTGTTCTCCTCTTTCTGACCACATTTTGTTTTGTCCTCTTTTTTTTTTTTTTTTCATTTTCTTTTTCTGTATTTGTTTTCCATCCTCTCTTGCTCAAATGAACCACTGCCTAAGGGAAAATAGAAGACATTTGCAACTCAGGCCAACTCATCTCCCATCCTCAAAGTGTAAGCCAGCAAATGTTCTTCTCTCCTGTTTCTGCCAATAAAGCAGTTTGTTGCTTTGTTTTGCTTTCACTGAACTCAATCTATATTTCCATTGCTCTTGAAAACTGTGGTTTTCCAGCCTCACACTTACACCAAAATATTTTGAGGTATCTTTCCATGAGGCTTGAGTGTGAGAGAGCCACTTTTAGGCAGCATGTGGAAGTTTTAGGCTATGCCTTTAAAATTTTTTTGCAGATCTTGACCAGGAAGTAGTAAAATGTAAAGAAGTCACCACTGGGTGTGAAAAGGAAAACAAAGATCATGCAATAAACCATGGGAAAGATCTCAGCGATCATCAAGTCCAACCCATTACCTAACACCTCATGACAACTAAACCATGGCTTCAAGTGCCACATCCAATCCTGTTTTGAACACCTCCAGTGATGGTGACTCCACCACCTCCCTGGGCAGCACATTCCAATGGCCAATCTCTCTTGCTGGGAAGAACTTTCACCTTACCTCCAGCCTAAACTTCCCCTGGCACAGCTTGAGACTGTGTCGTCTTGTTCTGGTTGCCTGGGAGAGGAGCCCAACCCCCACCTGGCTACAACCTCCCTTCAGGTAGTTGTAGAGAGCAAGAAGGTCTCTCCTGAGCCTCTTCCTCTCCAGGCTAAGCAACCCCAGCTCCCTCAGCCTCTCCTCACAGGGCTGTGCTCCAGACCCCTCCCCAGCCTCGCTGCCCTTCCCTGGACATGTTCAAGTGTCTCAATGTCCTTCTTAAATTGAGGGCCCCAGAACTGGACACAGGACTCATGGTGTGTCCTAACCCATGCTGAGCACAGGGGCACAATGACTTCCCTGCTCCTGCTGGCCACACTATTCCTGATGCAGGCCAGGATGCCTTTGGCTTTCTTGGCTGCCTGGGCACACTGCTGGCTCATGTTCAGCTGCTGTCAACCAGTACCCCCAGGTCCCTCTCTGCCTGGCTGCTCTCCAGCCACTCTGACCCCAGCCTGTAGCCCTGCATGGGGCTGGTGTGGCCAAAGAGCAGCACCCAGCACTTGGACTCGTTGAATGCCATCAAAACAAAGGTAATTCTGAGCAATCCCACTGGAGGGATATCTATCAAAAGCTTTAGTTCCCAAAAACAATTTCACTCTCTTCTCCCTTCCTTGGCCTGAGAGATACTAACTTGCTTCTGCTTGACCTTGTGTCCGTTGCTTTGGCTAAGTCTAATGTCCCTCTGCCCCTTTCTCTTCTCCTTTTTGTACAGGGAGGTAAGGGGGAGGCAGAGAGGGAGAAGGTAGCGGCTTCCCCTGGTCCTTGGCCGGGGGAGTTCTCGTGCCGTGTATTGAGTGTAAATATTGTGACTCTTGTATGTTTTGTACACGTTCCTTGCATTCCATTGTAGGTTGTAGCTTTGCTTGTAAATACAGCTTCCATTTGCTTCCAGCTGGGCTGGGCTGGCAAATTTAATGGTGGGGGGGAACTTCAACCCACCAGAGCAGCAGAACACCCAGACACAGACCCAAACTACGCCTGTGTGGTTATCTCCCAGGTCACTCTGGGTCTGACACTTTACATGGTGTGAATGCAGGAGCTCTTGCCTTGCTGTTCCCACCAAAGTGCTGTTTAGTCTTGGGCATAATACCATGACAGCTTCTTTCCATACTCACAACCCCTTCTGTAAACCAAGCAGGAGACTATTCCTTACCAAGTCCTCTCCCTGGGGTATCCTGAGGATTAATTGCTGTAAGTGCAGTTCCTGGAACACATAAAGTTCCCTGTAAGGATCTGTTATTAAATGTTATATCCCCTCAAGTACTTCTTCACATTAGCTTTTCCTGCTTTAGTAGCCCCAGTGACATCTGTTTCTATTAATTATTTTTACTGTTTGCTGCTTTTTAAATGCAAGCTGCATGGCTTTGGCTGTGGGAAAGCAAATCCACCAGATAGCTGTTTTCCTCTGTATTTAAAGTATAGACAGCACTGCCCTTCTCCATTGCTCTATTCACTTACATTTATCTTTGTCAAGGAATGTTTTTTACTCCAGTGATTTTTCTGGCTCTCCCATTCTTTATTAGGGGAAGTACTTGAGAATGTTGGAGGTTTATAAGACAATGCACAGCCCAAGAGCAGAGAGCTAAAGCAGAAGAGAATCAAGAAGCATCGTGCATCCTTGCAGCTTGCAGAGCTCTCACAAGTTCCACAGCAGCCTGAAGAATCAGAGAGGGGGAAGTGGCAATGAGGATTTCAGAAAGCTATGACTTGCAGGTATGTTTTAAAATCCAGTTTCATTAACTTCTGATCAGTCTGGTGAGCACTTGAAAAACTGCTCAGAAGGCTGTTCTTAACATTCACATTCCCTACCTGCTGTTTTCCTGCTCCTTCCATTTACTGTAGCTGCCTCCTCTCTCCATGTCTAGCCTTACACAAACAGGCAAAGAAGCTCTGTCCTGGAGTCCTGTAGGCAGAGGGCTCAATTTCCTTTGTTGCAAGGGCAGCAAAGCTGGGGAGGGGTCTGAAGCTCAGCCCTGTGAGGAGTGGCTGAGGGAGCTGGGGGTGTTTAGCCTGGAGAAGAGGAGGCTCAGGGGAGACCTTCTTGCTCTCTACAACTACCTAAAGAGAGGTTGTAGCCAGGTGGGGGTTGGACTCTTCTCCTAGGCAACCAGCACCAGAACAAGAGGACACAGTCTCAAGCTGTGCCAGGGGACATTTAGGCTGGATGTTAGGAAGAAGTCCTTCCCAGAAAGAGAGATTGGCCATTGGAATGTACTGCCCAGGGAGGTGGTGGAGTCACCATCACTGGAGGTGTTTAGGAAGAGACTGGATGGGGCACTTGGTGCCATGGTTTAGTTGATTAGATGGTGTTGGGTGATAGGTTGGACTTGATGATCTCTGAGGTCTTTTCCAACCTTGTTGATTCCATTCTGCATTCTCTTCCATTCTGCATTCTCTTCCATTCTGCAGCATTCTCTTCCATTCTGCATTCTATTCTATACTGTTTCGTTCTGTTTTAATCTTTCTTGGAATCCCCTTATCTGCTGATCTCCATGACGCCATCCATAGCAACTTTTTAATGGAAAGAGTAGCAAGGAGAAAGGAGGGAAAAAACCCAATCATTACTCTTCTTCATTTCCTAAGAGATTTGTCAATGTTAACTTAAATCCTTTGTGGAAGCATTTTATTCTTTGTGCCTGTAAGTAAGGCTGTGACTAACGAAGAAGTCACTCAGGGGCAAGAAGGCTCAGAGCAGAAACAGTATATCCTCTGGTGACACAAACCTCATTTTGTTTCTTAGGTGAACACAGCACAGCAGCTTTATGGCTTTATTGCAAACTGTTGCAGCACATTGTGCAGTCCTAGCAAAAGGATATAAATATTTTATCTGGAGAGAAGTAGCTGAGGGACATAATTTACTTATTCTTGCTCTTAGAATGGCACAGAGGAACAGGTTCATAGAGTCACAGAATTGCTAGGGTTGGAAGGGACCTCAGGGGTCACCTAGTTCCAACCCCTTGCCATGGGCAGGGACCCCTCACACTTGGTCAGCTGGCCCAGAGCTACATCCTGTGATCCAAAACCTCTTCATCTTTCAGACGTTTCTCCACAATATTTACAGCTGCAGTAGAAGTGGGGATCAGAGAAGGGCTATAAACGTTCCTGCTTCCCAAGATGGGAAGACAAAATCGAATTGGTTAGCTTCAGATTTACCTTTGCTTTGTTTTAGAGTTCTAGCTCACACTAGATGAAGTTACTGAGAGCTTGGCCACTGACTTTGCCTTTTGAAAGGGATTTGGTGCTGAGGGATTATTGTCACTTTGCAAATTTCCTCCTTAGAACAAATTTCATTGTTAAAACCCCATGGTGGCAAGAGGACAGCCCTCAGGCTGGCAGCTTTCCCACCTCAGAGTGGCTGAGTGTGCCTCATGTGTCTTGGCAGCGAGGATCCACTGCAACACATGCCAGCACTCGATGGAAGATCAGCAGCAGCAGCATCTGTGGTGGGAGGTGGTAGAGAGGGGAATTCATGGCTAGGAAAATGCAACAACCCCATTCCAGATGAACTTAAAAAACCTTTTTAGGAACACATCCCAACAATAGTGTCAGTGAAGTCTCCACCATGACAGCAGCAAGGATTAGCATCATCGAGCAGCTCTTTCTTCTGGTGCTCTAGAGATACAGGAATGGTATCTGTGCGGCAAACCTTGGACAGAGAGTAATTAGTGCTAAAGGATAACAGCTGGCTTGCGAGCTGGCTCTGCTTTGGACCATCCCATCTCACTTTCTAAGGCTTTGTCAGAGTGAGCACATGCCTGTCTGGGTTTTATTTAGCAGTATAGACATAGCTGGTGTGATTTAGAGAAAGATCTCCAGGGAATGCTGCCCTATGTATTCTGCAGCAGTAATTTAATCCCAGCCCTTTTAAGCAATAATCATCTTTCTTACTCCTTCTGATGATGGATTTAGTTCAGTGTGCAGTACCAGTGAGGGTTGGAACACCTCTGCTATGGGGATAGGCTGAGGGAACTGGGGTTATTCAGCCTAGAGAAGAAAAGACTCTAGGAGAACCTTAGAGCTGCCTTCCAATAGCTGAAGGGATCCTGCAGGAAGGCTGCAGAGGAACTTTTCATTGGGTGTCTAGAGACAGGACAAGGAGGAATGGTTTGAAGCTGAGGGTGAGCAGGGTTAGACTGGATCTTAGGAAAAGGTTTTTCAGTATGAGGGTGGTGAGACTCTGGAATGTGTTGCCCAAGAAGGTTGTGGCTGCCTCCTCCTTGGGGTTGTTCAAAGCCAGGTTGAGGCCTTGAGCAGCTGAGTCTAGTCTGGCTACAAGTGCCACATCCAATCTTTTTTTGAACACCTCCAGTGATGGTGACTCCACCACCTCCCTGGGCAGCACATTCCAGTGGCCAATTTTTCTGTCTGGGAGGAAGAACTTTCTCCTCACCTCCAGCCTAAACCTCTCCTGGCACATCTTGAGACTGTGTCCTCTTGTTCTGGTGCTGCTTGCCTGGGAGAAGAGGCCAACCCCCTCTCGCTCCAACCTCCCTTCAGGTAGTTGTAGAGAGCAATAAGGTCTCCCCTGAGCCTCCTCTTCTGCAGGCTAAGCAACCCCAGCTCCCTCAGCCTCTCCTCACAGGGCTGTGCTCCAGACCCAGCTTTGTTGCCCTTCTCTGGACAGATTTAAGTATCTGAATGTCCTTCTTAAATTGACGAGCCCAGAACTAGACACAGGACTCAAGTTGTGGCTTAACCAGTGCTGATTACAGGGGCAGAATGACTTCCCTGCTGGATTTTAATTCCATGCCTGGTTTTTATTTATTCATTTATTTCCCCAGTTAAATCAGCTACTGATAAAAGGGAAATATTTCTGAGTCCTTGCTGCATAAACCCTTGGGTCAACTTCTGGCACCCCTACATGCTGGGTAGCTCTGTGTTCATCCAGTTTAGATTGGTAATGGAGACATAACCTCAGAAAAGCTAAAACCACCCAGGTCCTCATGAGTGCCAGTTTTCTGAGGTAAAGGCCCCACTGAATACTGGAAGTGCTAGAACCTTTGAAACAGTACTTAAGTTAGCATGTTGTCTCTTGTGACAGGCAGAGGTTGGCCTCTTCTCCCAGGCAGCCAGCACCAGAACAAGAGGACACAGTCTCAGGCTGCACCAGGGGAGGTTTAGACTGGATGTTAGGAGGAAGCTCTTCACAGAGAGAGTGATTGCCCATTGGAATGGGCTGCCCAGGGAGGTGATGGAGTCACCATCATTGGAGGTGTTCAGGAGGAGACTTGATGGGGTGCTTGGTGCCATGGTTTAGTTGTTTAGGTGGGTTGGATTGGTTGATAGGTTGGACACGATGATCTTGAAGGTCTCTTCCAACCTGGATTTATTGTATTGTATTGTATTCCCTTCTCTCCCCCCCTCTCTCTTTTCCTTCTCTCCCCCCCTCTCTCTTTTCCCTTCTCTCCCCCCCTCTCTCTTTTCCCTTCTCTCCCCCCCCTCTCTTTTCCCTTCTCTCCCCCCCTCTCTCTTTTCCCTCTCTCCCCCTCTTTCTCTTCTCCTTCTCTCCCCCTCTTTCTCTTCCCTTCTCTCCCCCCCTCTCTTTTTCCCTTCTCTCCCCCCCTCTCTCTTTTCCCTTCTCTCCCCCCCTCTCTCTTTTCCCTTCTCTCCCCCCCTCTCTCTTTTCCCTTCTCTCCCCCCCTCTCTCTTTTCCCTTCTCTCCCCCCCCTCTCTCCCTTCTCTCCCCCCCTCTCTCTTTCCCCTCTCCCCCCCTCTCTCTTTTCCCTTCTCTCCCCCCCTCTCTCTTTTCCCTTCTCCCCCCTCTCTCTTTTCCCTTCTCTCCCCCCCTCTCTCTTTCCCTTCTCTCCCCCTCTCTCTTTCCCCTTCTCTTTCCTACAGCTACAGTGTCTGGTAGGATCTTTAAGCCCAGAGATCCACTGAAATAAAATGTTTTCCACAATTTATTGAGAAATGAATTTCCATTCCTCCCCTCTCTTGGTACCCAAACATTGAACTGATTCAGCTCCAGCTGGTAGGTGGCATCCATCAGAAATATTGAAATGAGATTCTTGGAGATTCTTTTAAAAGGTATCTCTTGAATAACAAGAGGCAAACTAACCCAGGCTGTGCTTTTTAGAACAGAGCATGGTGTTAAAATTGGAAGCAACTCAGATTTTTCTAACCTGTGTGACTAGCAGGATCTCTGCACAAAAAAGCAGTGATTTATTTGTTCAGTGGTGCCTGTAGGCTGGCAGTAAATATTACAGAGCAGGAGTGAAATGTGCAGTCTGTGTCTCAAAAGTTCACTTGCAAGGACACCCCTGAGACACTTGAATGTGTCCAGAGGAGGGCAACGAGGCTGGGGAGAGGTCTGGAGCACAGTTCTGTGAGGAGAGGCTGAGGCAGCTGGGGTTGCTTAGCCTGGAGAAGAGGAGGCTCAGGGGAGACCTTCTTGATCTCTCCAACTACCAGAATGTAGGTTGTAGCCAGGTGTGGGGGTTGGTCTCTTCTGCCAGACAACCAGCACCAGAACAAGAGGACACAGTCTCAAGCTGTGCCAGGGGGAGTTTAGGCTGGAGGTGAGGAGAAAGTTCTTCCCAGAAAGAGATTGGCCACTGGAATGTGCTGCCCAGGGAGGTGGTGGAGTCACCGGAGACGTTCAGACAAGGATTGGATGTGGTGCTTGAAGCCATGGTTTAGTTGTCATGAGGTGTTGGGTGTTTGGTTGGGCTTGATAATCTCTGAGGTGTTTTCCAACCTGGCTGATTTTATGATTCTATGGATCTATGATATTATGAGGTGGAATTGCTGCAACTTCTCCTACAGTCAAAGAGAGAAGAGATTCCTGTTGGGCCGTGATGATTGAGTTTACTAAATTACTTTTCAGTTTACTTAAATAAAGTAACATTAAAGCAACCTTTAAATATTGAGGAAGGCCCTAAATGAACACAATTTGATGATTTCAAACACAATCTGACGTATCTGTGTCCCTGGCTCGTGAGGAAAAAGCTGTCTCTCTAGCTTGGAGAAGAGGAGCCTCAGGGCTGACCTCATTCCTGCTGATAAGGGTGTGCAGGGCAGTGTGGGGAGGATGGGGCCAGGCTCTGCTCAGGGATGTCCAATGAGAGGACAGGGGGCAATGGGTGCCAGCTGGAGTAGAGGAGGTTCCATGGGAACATAAGGAAAAACTTTTCATTGTGAGGGTGGCAGAACACAGGGACAGGCTGCCCAGAGGGGTTGTGGAGTCTCCTTCTCTGGAGACATTCAAAACTCACCTGGATGTGTCCTGTGTGACCTGCCCGGGTGACCCTGCTGTGGCAGCGAGTTTGGACTGGATGATGCTCCGAGGCCCCTTCCAACCCCTACCATTCTGTGATTCTGTGAAATTGAAGAGCTGTTTCAACTCTGTCTGTTTAAGCCTTTATTGGGATTGGAACACTGCTTAAAGTTTGATTTCTTTTTTTCTTCCTTCCCCTTAAAAATTCTTTATCACAAATGCACCATAACAAACCTTAGAGATTAAGAGCAGAAGTGCCTCCACAAAGCCAGAGGAGCACAGCAGTTGCTTACTTTGTCTCTTCCCCCACTTCTTTTCAAGGCTGATTATTCAACACACTAGTCCAACCTGATAAGGCATATTAAAGCTTCACATAAAATCCCATGCACAGCATCTTCAGGTATTAAAGCAGCCAGGGATAAAAAACCTGCTCGAAATGGCAGGGGAGATATTTGCTTATATTGTAAAATGAGTTTTGTTGGGTGGTTGGTTTGGTTTTATTTTTTTGTTAATGAAACTCCTACATGAGAAGGAGAAGTTGGCTTAATGGCTCTTTTGAGTAGTGAACCAGTTTTAAAAGCTGGTGTTTAACTTTGCAGTCCCCTCTGCACAGCACAACACAGCTGGCATCTTCAGCTGACACTCTGCTGTGCCATGTTGCATGAACTGTTGGATTTCAAACTTCTTTGTCTTTTTCCTCCAAAAGACATTTCCTGTGGCTGGTGTGGCAGTTTGAGGCTGCTGCCCCCGAAAATATTCCACAGGTTGAGTAGAGAAGTGGCAGAATGAATATAAATAAATTACCATTGAAGAGAATAGAATTAACCAGGTTGGAAAAGATCTTTGAGATCACCAAGTCCAACCTATCACCCAACACCATCTAAGCAACTAAACCATGGCACCAAGTGCCCCATACAGTCTCTTCCTAAACACCTCCAGGGATAGGGACTCCATCACCTCCCTTGGGCAGCACATTCCAATGGCCAATCTCTCTTTCTGTGAAACATTTCTTCCTAACCTCCAGCCTAAACCTCCCCTGGCATAGCTTGAGACTGTGTCCTCTTGTTCTGGTGCTGCTTGCCTGGGAGAAGAGACCAACCCCCACCTGGCTACAACCTCCCTTCAGGGAGTTGTAAAGAGCAAGAAGTTCTCCCCTGAGCCTTCTCTTCTCCAGGCTAAGCAACCCCAGCTCCCTCAGCCTCTCCTCATAGGGCTGTGCTCCAAGTGGATGTAAAAGGGAAAACAATGATAAAGTCTGACTAATCCTACTGGGCTGATCACAAACAAAAAGTTAGTTGTATAAAGTAACTCTTGCTCTCTTTTGGCTTCTTCACTCTAGCAGAAACTTAGCTGGTAGCTTTTGCTTGGCTGTTGCTGACCTTGGCTGAGTTCTTGCTGTGGCTAAGTGCTAGCAAGCTACTCTCTACTTTTCCCCTTTTTTTCCTTTTGTCCTGTGTACAGGGCAGGAGGGGGAAAAGAAGAGGAAGCTGTTGGTATCTCCCTGGTTTTGTCCAGGGGTGGGTTCTTGTGTTGCTCATAAATTGTAAATATGTGTTCATGAACTGTAAAGATATGTAAATAATCTATATTTTGTACATATTCATTGTACCTATTCATTCCATTCCATACTCCTAGATGGTAGCTTTGCTTCATTTGCTTCAGCGTTGGCCATTGGGAAGCGCTGCCCAGGGAGGTGGTGGAGTCACCATCCCTGGAGGTGTTCAAGAGGGGGTTGAATGTGGCACTTGAAGCCATGGCTTAGTTAGCCATGAGGTGTTGGGTGATAGGTTGGACTTGATGATCTCTGAAGTCTTTTTCAACCTTATTGATTCCATGATTCGATGATTTGCTCTTATCTGAGCTAGTCTGGCAATTTTCTTTTGGAGGGGGTGATTTCAACCCGCCCCACTTGGGTTTCAGACACCTTGGGCAATAGAAAAGGGAATAATGATTCCCTTCAGCACAAGAAGTGCAAAGAGGAATGCTTTAATTTGGTAGGTGTTTGTTAATTTGATTAAAAGGGTTTGTGGGAATGGGGGATGGAGTCTGTTACCTACAGGCAGAAGTTTGTAGGCTAAAGCTCAAGAAAGTGTGTGCAGATTTTGCTGTTCCTACTTTGCTATAAGGTCTCCCCTGAGCCTCCTCTTCTCCAGGCTAAGCAACCCCAGCTCCCTCAGCCTCTCCTCACAGGGCTGTGCTCCAGACCCCTCCCCAGCTTTCTTGCCCTTTTCTGGACACGTTTCAGCATCTCAACATCTTTCTTAAACTGAGGGGCCCAGAGCTGGACACAGTTTAAATGGGAATGGTATCCTTCTGCCTCCAGGGAGAGCTGTAAAATCAGATGGTACAATTACAGCTACAGGACACATTCCCTGGCTTGTTGCAATCAAGTTAAGGCTTGGACATTGGGGTGGTTTTTAATTTGCAAAGTCTGTGGATTCCTCCCCAAGGGATCTGAGAAATGGAACCATGAAAAGTGCTTTGTTAGAAGGCTTAAATTCACTCTATATTTCCACTGGGAGGTTTTTAGAGGTCTGTAAATCGAGCAAGGTTGAAACCAGACTGCATTAGGTCATTAAACAGAAGGAGAGAGAGAGGAATGATAAATAGACACATTTCAGAGATTTACTTGGAGCTCTGGCCCTCTTGTTGGTAAACAGAAGGTGTGGAAGTCACAATGATGATCATTGTGTTTTCATAGGTATCAGAAGAACTAGTGGCCCAGTTTATACTCCTTAAATAAACCAGAAAATGACTAGAGAGAGCCAAAGGCCTGCCTGGTGGGTAGGGGAGGCAGAGAAAGGAAGAGAAGGCTCAGCTGCTGCCTGACTCCTGGTGTCAGCCTACCTGTGGACAACCTGAATACTGCTGAGATTGAATGCTATTGTAATTGCTGTCTAATGAATTCATTTAAGCCTTGGAAGAGTTTCTTTGTCATTTGCAATCTAAATAAATCTCTTCCTCCATTAGAGGAAAATGTGTTAGGGGCAACGCGTTAGGGGGTGTGCACATATTGGAAAGCTCGAGCACTTAAGTGCATCTGCAGGAGGACAGCGTTCATTCTGCCGCTGAGGAGCTAAAGCAAAACTCTTCACCTGGCAGCAGCAGTGCCCTGGAGGTGCCTGCTTTGCAGAACTAAGGCAGCTTCAGCTGGGCAGAGCATGACTCAGACTTCAGCAGTCCCTCTCCTGGCCAAGTGTATGAACAACTCTTCCTTCAGCTTCAGCAAACACTTCTCTATTTTATCCTGACATTTTAATTGCCCTTTTTAATATATATATACATACATATGTATGCTGCAGAAAGGCTTCAAGCTTTATGAAAACCCCACTACATTTATCACCCTATTTTTCTCCTTTAAAATCAGAAGAATCACATTTTGCACAAACTCTCCTGCATTTCCTGCATCAGGAACAGTGTGGCCAACAGGAGCAGGGAGGTCAATCTGCCCCTGTACTCAGCACTGGTTAGGCCACACCTTGAGTCCTGTGTCCAGTTCTGGGCCCCTCAGTTTAGGAAAGACGTTGAGATGCTGGAATGTGTCCAGAGAAGGGCAACAAAGCTGGGGAGGGGTCTGGAGCACAGCCCTGTGAGGAGAGGCTGAGGGAGCTGGGGTTGCTTAGCCTGGAGAAGAGAAGGCTCAGGAGAGACCTTCTTGCTGTCTACAACTCCCTGAAGGGAAGTTGTAGCCAGGTGGGGGTTGGTCTCTTCTCCCAGGCAACCAGCACCAGAACAAGAGGACACAGTCTCAAGCTGCACCAGGGGTGGTTTAAGCTGGATGTTAGGAGGAAGTTCTTCCCAGCAAGAGAGATTGGCCATTGGAATGTGCTGCCCCAGGGAGGTGGTGGAGTCACCATCACTGGAGGTGTTTAGGAAGAGACTGGATGAGGCACTTGGTGCCATGGTTTAGTTGATTAGATGGTACTGGGTGATAGGTTGGACTCGATCTCAGAGGTCTTTTCCAACCTATTCTATTCTATTCTATTCTATTCTATTCTATTCTATTCTATTCTATTCTAATGCTGGAAGTGAGTTGGTGGTTGCAAGCTACTCTCACTGCATTCTATGTTTATAACAGCCTAAAGCCATTGCAAACTCTTTTGTTCTGTCCTTAGCTTTACTTGTTTGTTTTAACTAATAAAGGTTGAAAAGGAGGCTCTAGACTTCCTTGGGGAATACATCCCCTTGAAAGAAAGGAAGAAAGAGAGGATTCCTGAGTGCTGAGAATGGTTTTGCCAGGTGATCACACTATAGGAAACCTGCAGGTGTTACAGCTACCTTAATATAAGAAAACAACAGTATCCAGCATCCAGCCCAGCTACTGAAGAAGATTTTCCATCGAAGTAAGAACTTCTCTTTCTCTTCCAGGTGTGTAAAACTTACTCATCTGCACTAAACCCCCTTTGTCTTCTCCATTTTCTTGTTTCAATGACATAATTCCACACCCAGGTATCTCAAGGCCTCTGGTTTCTGCTTTTAACCTTCGATATCCAAGTTGTGAACTGAATTTGTGAGACAATTTTCTTTCCTTGCCATGGTCTCCCATTAACCTTTCTCATTTCTCTGAGATTTATTATCTCCTCTTTGCATGCCAGTGGCTGGAATATATTTGCCATTTGCTCTTGCAAGGTCTGGGTACAGCCAGAGGGATGTGGATTTTAATCACATTAATTCTTAAATGACTTTGCTAACCTTTTCCATTCAGTTTTACTTTCTTGATTCCTCTTGGGCTGGAAAGGAACAATGACTATCTGCTTAATCAAACTCAGGCCTTATCAATCAGAGCTTGGTACAGTGTGTGTATATATTAAAGGACCATGGTTCACTCTCTCTGATGGAGAAAGGACAAAAAAACATTCGAGGGAGCAGCATTTGAAAGAAATTACAGTGAAGTTGTAGGGCCAGTAACTCTTGCCAGACAGCAGAGTGATGTTACAGCAAATAAAATATTGGTTTATAACTACTTTGACAGCTTTGGAAAAACACAAATGTGCCCTGTGGCAGCGAGTCTCCACACTTCATCTTCACTGAGGGAGCTGGGGTTGCTCAGCCTGGAGAAGAGAAGGCTGAAGAGAGGTTGTAGCCAGGTGGGGGTTGGCCTCTTCTCCCAGGCAACCAGCACCAGAACAAGAGGACACAGTCTCAAGCTGTGCCAGGGCAGGTTTAGGCTGGAGGTTAGGAAGAAGTTCTTCCCAGCAAGAGAGATTGGCCCTTGGCATGTGCTGCCCAGGGAGGTGATGGAGTCACCATCACTGGAAGTGTTTAGGAAGAGACTGGATGAGGCACTTGATGCCTCACAGAGAGAGTTGTTAGCTATTGGAATGTGCTGCCCAGGGAGGTGATGGAGCCACCATCACTGGAGGTGTTTAAAAAGAGACTGGATGAGGGACTTGGTGCCTCACAGAGAGAGTTGTTGTCTTGAGAGTTGTTGAAAGATGTTGTCTTACTGGAGCGTGTCCAGAGAAGGGCAACAAAGTTGGTGAGGGGTTTGGAAGACAAGCCCTATGAGGAGAGGCTGAGGGAGCTGGGGTTGCTTAGCCTGGAGAAGAGGAGACTCAGGGGTGACCTTCTTGCTCTCTACAACTACCTGAAGGGAGGTTGTAGCCAGGCGGAGGTTGGTCTCTTCTCCCAGGCAGCCAGTACCAGAACAAGAGGACACAGTCTCAGGCTGCGCCAGGGGAGGTTTAGACTGGATGTTAGGAAGAAGTTCTATACCGAGAGAGTGATTGCCCACTGGAATCAGCTGCCTGTGGAAGTGGTGGAGTCACCTTCATTGGAGGTGTTCAAGAAGAGGCTTGATGGGGTGCTTGGTGCCAGGGGTTTAGTTTTTTAGTTGTTTAGGTGGGTTGTATTGTATGTATTGTATTTTAGGTGGGTTGGATTGGTTGATGGGTTGGACGTGATGATCTTGAAGGTCTCTTCCAACCTGTTGTATTGTATTATTGTAGATTATTGTTAAGCTGTTGGAATGTGCTGCCCAGGGAGGTGGTGGAATCACCATCACTGGAGGCGTTCAAGAGGGGATTGGACGTGGCACTTGGTGCTATGGTTCAGTAGTCATGAGGTCTTGGGTGATAGGTTGGGCTTGATGATCTTTGAGGTCTCTTCCAACCTTATTGATTCTATGATTCTATGGTTTAGTTGATTAGAGGGTGTTGGGTGATGGGTTGGACTCGATGATCTTGCAGGTCTTTTCCAGCCTGGTTAATTCTGTTCTGTTCTATTCTAATTACTTTACCAACATATTTCAATGCTGTATGTCTTCCTTAACAATAACAGCAGACAGAGTGAGGCTGCTTGGGAAAGGGCAGTATTCATCTGCATGTTTGAGATGGAATCAATGCCCATTATTTGTTCTACTAGAATGCAGTTGTCTGGAGAGACTGCTCTGTTCCTAAACCAGGAGACAGGTAGTATTTAAACGCCTGTGCAACAGAAGTTAATCATTGTTGGCAGACTGGCATTCATCAAAAGTGTTTCTAGGCTCTTATGATAAAGAGTGCCCCTCAGTTTTGCACCATGTATTTTTAATGTTATTGCTGTCATTTATCAGTTTTCATTGTTCCTCTATGACCAAGAAATAGCATTGAAAGTTTCAAGATGTAAAGAGGTAAAATACTTCACTACTCTTCTGCCTAAAGCTTTCCCAGTCAGCACTCTCTGCATTGAAGATGATGAAAGAGTTTTCAGTCAATGTTTTCAAAACCTAAACAAATGATGAGAATCATGACCCAAACCACCAAACATCCAGGAAAGAGATTTCTCTTCCAGCTCCTGCTTTGCTCCCTTTTGCTCACCAATTACTGTTTGTCCCTCTCTTGTTGCAGCTATGAGGGGTAGGCTGGATGTTAGGAAGAAGTTCTTCCTAGAAAGAGAGATTGGCCATTGGAATGTGCTGCCCAGGGAGGTGGTGGAGTCACCATCACTGGAGGTAATTAGGAAGAGACTGGATGGGGTGCTTGGTGCCATGGTTTAGTTGCTTAGATGATGTTGGGTGATAGGTTGGACTTGATGATCTCAAAGGTCTTTTCCAACCTGGTTAATTCTATTCCATTCTATTTTCCTACCTGTTTTTATGCACTAGGAGTGCATAGGGTATTAACAACTAGTTTGAAGGCATTGCCCTCATCCTATTGCTCCAGACCTTTGTGAACAGTTTCTCTCCATCCTTCTTGTAGGACTCCTTCAGGTAGTAGAAGGCTGCTATTAAGTCTCCCTGGAACTGGTCTATTCTATTCTATTCTATTCTATTCTATTCTATTCTATTCTATTCTATTCTATTCTATTCTATTCTATTCCATTCCACTTTGCTAGAAGCCCTCTAGTTTCTTGGGTGCATCTACTCAGGCTTGTCAATACCTACTCCTTTTGCCCTTCAGTGACAATATCTCTTTTTCACTTTGGTGATTTCTGGAGACATTTTATGAGAGTTTCCTTTCTCTCTTTGCCCCTCCTCCTTCAGCATTCACTCCAGCAGGCATAAGAACAACAAGACTCAACTTTCTTCTGCAGTACAAGCAGCCCTGTTATTTCTGTGGCCCTTTTGGACATGTTCTAAGTTTCTATTCCTTTCCAAACATCCCTGACAAAGTCACACCAGCGTTTTATATAGAGGTACTAAAGCTCTATTCCCTGGAGGTTTTTAAGGCCAGGCTGGATGTGGCTCTGAGCAACCTGAACTAGTGTGAGATGTTCCTGCCCGTGTCAGGGGTGTTGGAACTGGATGATCCTTGAGGTCCCTTCCAACCCTAACAATCCATGATTCTATGATTGTCCTGGGGAAAACTTCCTGGTGTGTCCTAGGATCACATTTGCTTCACAGTGCCACTTGACATCAGTGATTCAGAGCCATCTTTCAACCCTGTTTCTGATTAATGAAACACTGGATTTAGAAGTACTATAAAAAGAGGAACTTAGAGAGATGTAGGACATGTTGTACACTGAAGAACCTGTCACATGGAGAGCAGCCACTAAGGAGAATTTGGCATGCCTGGAGCCCTGCATGTGTTCCTTTGATGATCTCACTACATCCATAGCTGTTCAGCCTGGAGAAGAGAAGGTTCCAGGGAGACTTAATAGCAGCCTTCTAGTACCTGAAGGAGTTCCTACAAGACGGATGGAGAGAAACTGTTTACAAAGGTCTGGAGCAATAGGATGAGGGGCAATGCCTTCAAACTAGTTGTTAATACCCTATGCACTCCTAGTGCATAAAAACAGGTAGGAGAATAGAATAGAATAGAATTAACCAGGTTGGAAAAGACCTTTGAGATCATTGAGTCCAACCTATCACCCAACACCATCTAATCAGCTAAACCATGGCACCAAGTGCCTCATCCAGTCTCTTCCTAAACACCTCCAGGATGGTGACTCCACCACCTCCCTGGGCAGCACATTCCAAGGGCCAATCTCTCTTTCTGGGAAGAACTTCTTAAGACTTTTTCTCCACACTTCTCTGATCCCCACAGCTGCTGAAATGCAGGGAAAGGAGGAACAGAGGTAGGAGGTTTGGCACAAATGAGACTGGCTGCCAAGCTAACTTTTTCTTTGTTCTTAACATCTTTTTGTTTGGCAGGAAAACCAGTGGGATGGTCATGGATAATAAGCTTCAAACTAGAGAAGAGTAGATTTAGATTGGATGTTAGGAACAAATTCTTTTCTGTGAGGGTAGTGGAAAACTGGCACAGGTTGCCTGGGGGTTTGGGGCCCCATCACTGGAGATACTCAAGGTGAGGCTCAGCAGGGCTCTGGGCAACCTGATCTAGTTGAAGATGTTCCTGCTTACTGCAGAGGGGCTTGGAATAGATGATTTTCTGAGAAGCCTTCCAACCCAGACCATTCTATAATTCTATGGTTGCTTCCTGTGCAGATTTGAAGGTCTTAAGGAATTTTGCCCTTCTGTGAATACAAGGAGAGCTCTTCCTTTCCCTTTCCTCTTACTTTGCATGTACAGATTGATTCCAGCTCCCCTTGCCTTTGATGTTTCATGCTTTCTGAAAAGAATATAGCAATTTACAAGGTCTTAGCCACTCAAGGCCACACATGCTGCATTTTAAACTGTCACCCTTGAAGGCTTTGAACTACCCCCAATTCAACATTCATTTTCCTGGGTTACTCGCCCGGAGTTAATTAGTTCTCTCTACTCCCTGCCCACACCTTTGATTTGTTTTAGAGGTTTCCTTACTTGCATGGGGAAAAAAAGTAATAATGAAATATCTTCCTCCTGCATGTGAGTGGAGTGAAATAATGCTCTTCACTGTTCTGCAAGATTATTAATTCAGGAAGTTGGAAATCATATTGTCATTCTCTATGGGGAAACCTATTATTATATCACCATTAAGAAGAGATTAAATATACATTGTCCTTGTCCAAATATACTATGCTAATAGTCCTTCCATGATCTTATGCTACTTCAGGACTACTCCCACACCAATGCAGGTTAAAAAAAAGTCCCATTTTTTGGGGGGAACATATAATGTATTATTTTTCCTTTACATAGTCCCCCAGGTGCAGGGATGAGATTGTGGAACACAGGCAACACTTAGGATCTGCAGTATCTTCCATAACAACTGTGTGAGTCTCTTGATGCAGCCAGTGTAATCTGCAGACAAACATGACTTCATAGAGTCATGATGATGACATGAATGTTTGGAAGGGACCTCCCAGAGATCATCTAGTCCAACAGCCCAACCAAAGCAGGATCACCTGCTTTCACGCAGGAAAGCATCCAGGCAGGTTTTTAAAAGTCTCCACAGACTCCACAACCTCTCTGAGCAGCCTGTTCTAGGGCTTTGACACCCCCAGAGGGAAAAAGTTTTTCTTTATGTTCCTGTGGCACATCCTCTGCTGCAGCTTGCACCCATTGCCCCTTGTCCTATCTTTGGACATCACTGAGTAGAGCCTGGCTCCATCTTCCTGACAGTGCTCTTCATGTATTTATAAACATTAATGAGGTCACCTCTCAGTCCAAAGGACTCACCTTCAAATCAGTCTCTGAAGTGAAAAGCCTTGGAAAGCTTTATGGGCCCTGTGGAAGTCAAGAGCACTGGTTGGGGTTTTAAGGCTACATCTTGGATTGGTGGATGACTGAAATGCAGGGACACCTAAGAACTTGAGGAGATGTAGGAACAATGTGCAGTTGGATGGAAATGATTAATGTTTTAGAGTGCATTTATGTGAGACCCTATGAGGAGAGGCTGAAGGAGCTGGGGTTGCTTAGCCTGGAGAAGAGGAGGCTCAGGGGAGACCTTCTTGCTCTCTACAACTACCTGAATGTAGGTTGTAGCCAGATGGGGGTTGGCTTCTTCTCCCAGGCAACCAGCACCAGAACAAGAGGACTCAAGATGTGCCAGGGCAGGTTTAGGCTGGAGCTGAGGAGAAAGTTCTTCCCAGCAAGGGAGATTTGCCATTGGAATGTGCTGCCCAGGGAGGTGGTGGAGTCGCCATCACTGGAGGTGTTTAGGAAGAGCCTGGATGAGGCACTTGGTGCCATGGTTTAATTGATTAGATGGTGTTGGGTGATAGGTTGGGCTTGATGATCTCTGAGGTCTTTTCTAACCTGGTTAATTCTGTATTCTGAGATTTCAAGCATGAAACATGGAAAGCCATGAAAACTGCAAACAAACAGAGTTTAAATAGCATCCAAGACCAACTTACATGCAAGTTTTAATTTTCAAACCAATGAACCCAGGTTTTGTCATGGGAGGGGAGTTGAATGGCTTTACAAGCCCTCTTCACAACTTCTGAGATGTTGTCAGTGGGATTGTTGAAGCACAACATTTCTCTTTGCACTTTCCTCTAAATGATGGAACACCAAAGACTCATTTTCTATTTCAAGACTATGTCCACAAAATGAATTGAATACAAGTGAATGAAATTGAACTTGGAAATATATATTTTTTCCCCTCCCCATGTAACAGAGAAGCAACTTGAAGCCTGTGGGGGATTTTTTTTCTGAAGATGGAAGAAGCTGGTAGAAAACACAGGAAGTAAGAAACAAAGTTGTCCTGAATCATAGAATCAACAAGGTTGGAAAAGACCTCAGAGATCAGCAAGTCCAACCTATTGCCTAATACATAACACCTCATGACTAACTAAACCATGGCACCAAGTGCCACATCCAATCCTTTTTTGAACACCTCCAGGGACGGTGACTCCACTACCTCCCTGGGCAGCACATTCCAATGGCTAACAACTCTCTCGGTGAGAACTTTCTCCTCACCTCCAGCCTAACTTCCCCGGCACAGCTTGAGACTGTGGTCTTGTTCTGGTGCTGGTTGCTGGAGAGAAGAGGCCAACCACCACCTGGCTACAACCTCTCTTCAGGTAGTTGTAGAGAGCAATAAGGTCTCCCCTGAGCTTCCTCTTCTCCAGGCTAAGCAACCCCAGCTCCCTCAGCCTCTCCTCACAGGGCTGTGCTCCAAACCTCTCCCCAGCTTTATTGCCCTTCTCTGGACACATTCAAGTGTCTCAATGTCCTTCTTAAATTGAATGAGGAAGGCAGTTGGGTAAGAGAGACATATTTAGAGGGAAAAAAAAATTATGATCAGTTTGGGTAGCTCAATCCCCTTGATTTTGATTTTGTTTGGTTGGTTTTATGTCCAGTAAGAAGGAGTTGGCGGAAAGACTGCGTGTACACCCAGCCTAAACACCGAGATCCTGCTGTGCAGAAAAAAACCACAGTAAGGTAATTTAATATCCTCCATATCCTGAATGTGCTTGTGAGGAGCTGGATTAAGCAACATAAAGGCAGGGAAGGGAGCAGTTCTCTGCAGTCCAAACGACTCCAGCGAAAAATGTGTGAAAGCTGCAAGTCTGCCAAACCCAGCGGCAGGTACATCGCTACCAGCGTGGGGGAAACAGCAAAGGCAAACTACTTTGCATATGTTGTTCAGGTTGGGTTGGTTGGGTTTGTTTGGGTTTTCTTTGTTTTGTTTGGGTTGGGGTTTTTTTTTGCACATGAGCTGTTTTTGGGTTTTTTTTGAGAAGAGGAGGGTCAGGAGAGACCTTATTGCTCTCTACAGCTACCTGAAAGGAGGCTGTAGCCAGGGGGAGTTTGGTCTCTTCTCCCAGGCAACCAGCACCAGAACAAGAGGACACAGTCTCAGGCTGCACCAGGGGAAGTT
>CM037643.1:6717247-6744530 GCA_015227895.2 Colaptes auratus
ATAAATGAGATCTACTTGCCCCAAGCTGGACACTTGGAACATGAAATAGCACAGATCTGTGTTATCTTGCATGGAAAACCTCTTCAGAGTCCAAGGCATACTTGATTGAACAGCTGAAAAATAAAGCAGCTTGCATTTGTACTAGTAACACAAATATAAAGATACTTGTAATTAACAGATATTTGCATTCTCTGCACTCTCTCTTGTCTACCCAGAGCCAAGATCTTGTTTCTCTGCAAACTCATTCTCAGCCTTCTATGACATGTGAGCTCCCCATAGATGTGGAAAGAAAACTGGAGCCCGCAGGCTGGGGGCAGACTGGAGCCCGCAGGCTGGGGGGACTGGAGCCCGCAGGCTGGGGGCGGACTGGAGCCCGCAGGCTGGGGGCGGGAGCCCGCAGGCTGGGGGCGGACTGGAGCCCGCAGGCTGGGGGGAGACTGGAGCCCGCAGGCCTGAGGGCTGCGGACTGGGACCGCAGGCTGGGGGGCGGACTGGAGCCGCAGGCTGGGGCGGCGACTGGAGCCCGGGCTGGGGGGCGGACTGGAGCCCGCAGGCTGGGGGCGGACTGGAGCCCGCAGGCTGGGGGCGGACTGGAGCCCGCAGGCTGGGGGCGGACTGGAGCCCGCAGGCTGGGGGGCGGACTGGAGCCCGCAGGCTGGGGGGCGGACTGGAGCCCGCAGGTGGGGGGAGACTGGAGCCCGCAGGCTGGGGGGGAGACTGGAGCCCGCAGGCTGGGGGCAGACTGGAGCCCGCAGGCTGGGGGGGACTGGAGCCCGCAGGCTGGGGTCAGACTGGAGCCCGCAGGCTGGGGTCGGGCACTGGAGCCCGCAGGCTGCGGGGGGGGGGACTGGAGCCGCAGGCTGGGGGGGGGATGGAGCCCGCAGGCTGGGGTTCAGACTGGAGCCCGCAGGCTGGGGTCAGACTGGAGCCCGCAGGCTGGGGTCAGACTGGAGCCCGCAGGCTGGGGGGAGACTGGAGCCCGCAGGCTGGGGGGAGACTGGAGCCCGCAGGCTGGGGGGGACTGGAGCCCGCAGGCTGGGGAGACTGTTGCTTTTGTAAAAGCAGACCTCCCTTTGTCTCACTCAAACCAAGTTATGAGCCAATTCTGTTTGAGCTTTCCTGTCCCAGTTGGTATGTGTGTTGCATTGCCCTCTGCTGCTTGCCTTATGTTTGTCCCATCAAGGAAGCCCTGCTCCAAAACGATGCAAGTGTCACTACTCCGGAGAGCAAAGACTCTCGACTCATTCTTTCTGTCTATCGTGTGTATTTGGAGAAGCAAAAATCCTCACGTGGTTTTCATGGTTCAGATCTGGAAGTAGTATAATCCTGGGAGAGGAAAACCTCTCACCAGTATGTAAGATGGGAAAGCCCAGTTCAATCTCCTGTTCTGCTGAACTTCTCAGTGCACTTCAGCAAGCATCTTGAAGCTGATTACAGAGAGCTGAAATAAAGCTGGCACTGGCCATTTCTCCTGCTCTTCAACCAACCAGTCTGTGTGATAGAGCTTTTAAGCACACACAGTGACTCTTGCCAGGCTCAAAGCACCATAGCTGGACCAACCTAAGATGAAAAGTTGCTCAGGCACTCAGAGCAGTGAGCACTGCATGAGGCTGGAAGATGTTTTATTGCTTTCTTGTTTATTGTGCTAGCATCTCTTGCTGAATGGTACATCTCCAAAGAATCTCACCTCCCAAAGGGATCCAGCTGCAACCTTGCAGCAAGTTAGTGGCTGAGGAGTTTTGGAGCACAGCCTTCTTTGCTTACAGAGATCTCATTTCCACCATCATTCAGTGGGCACAATGTGGAGCTGCTCCTGCAAGGTGCCAGCCCTTCCCTTCTTTTTGCTCATATTAGCATTCCTGTGGCTGTATGATGAATCAGCTTAGGGACTGACTCACTCAAAAACTAATTCCACACCCCCCCCCCCCTTTAAACTTTTAGTTTTTCAATCTTCACATAAAGAAAATAACACATATGTGTAAAATTGCACAGACATTTGATCTACGTCGGTGTTGTATTCTGGATACATATCTCAAATATTTGCATTTATACATGGATCACAGGATGTCAGGGTTGGAAGAGACCTCCAGAGATCATCAAGTCCAACCCCCCTGCCAGAGCAGGACCATAGAATCCAGCACAGGTCACACAGGAATGCATCCAGATGGGTCTTGAAAGTCTCCAGAGAAGGAGACTCCACAACCTCTCTGGGCAGCCTGCTCCAGTGCTCTGTGACCTTCACAGTAAAAAAATTCTTCCTCATGTTGAGGTGGAAGCTCCTGTGTGCAGTTTACAGCCATTGCCCCTTGTCCTATCCCAGGGCAGAGTGATCAGAGGATGTCCCTTCTTTCCTGACCCCCAGCCCTCAGGTATTTATAGACATTTATTCGATCCCCTCTCAGTCTTCTCCTCTCCAGACTAAGCAGCCCCAGGTCTCTCAGCCCTTCCTCACAGGGCAGTGCTCCAGTATCTTCATCACCCTTGTAGCCCCCTGTTGGACTCTCTGAAGAGAAGAGGCTGTCCCTTCCTTCTTGACACCTCAGATCTTTATATACATTTATTAGAGGTATGATTATTTTATTATTAGCTGATTGTTTAATTAATATAAACAGAAATTTTAAAAGGATAAATCAAAGTCTTGAAGCCATGGTTTAGTTAGTCATGAGGTGTTGGGTGACAGGTTGGACTTGATGATCTCTGAGGACTTTTCCAACCTTATTGATTCTCTGATTCTATGATTCAGGATAACTTTATTTCTCAGCCTCCTGTGCTTTCTACCAGCTTAGAATAGAGTAGGATAGGATAGGATAGGATAGGATAGGATAGACCAGACCAGACCAGACCAGACCAGACCAGGTTGGAAAAGACCATGGTTAATTCTAATCAGCCTGGTTGATTCTATGATTCTGTGTTTATCTGATCCTGCTCAGTGAATCTATTCTTATCTCAGTCTTTTCTCAATCCTGAGGTTGTGTGTGTGTGTGTGTGTTACTTTTCCCTCACTTTTGTGTTGGGAGAACAGACAGATGGTTCCGTTTGACCCATTTTGTTCTGATTTAAACCATTACAATGACTCTTTGCCTTCCAGAGCACTTGCATCAGGCCTCAGGATAAGTCTCACAAACCCAGGTGACACGCTGGATGCTGTATATATCTTGGAGAGAACAGAAAGGCAGCAAAGAATGACAGCATTCAATGTAACTCCAGAAATAAGAACATGGAAGCGAGGAGTTCCCAGCTGACTCTTCACCTGAAGGGGCTCAAGCACCCTTTCCAACCAACCAGCATTTGAGAGACTTGCATGCAGGTAATCTAACTGAAAAAAACCCAACCACCCCAACCCCCAGCAATGGCACTTTTTTGTCTTTTCTCCTCAAAAGTCTTCCATTCAATCTGCAGTGTGGGTTAGAAGGGTGTGGGACGATCACAAAGAGCCTTCTCTCTGGTAGTGATTATATTGCCTCTGATCTCTCGCACATCGCCTCAGTAATCTGTTCCTGTACTCAGCTTCCCTGTGATTTGGGATGCCCCACAGGGCTGTCCAACTTGCCTGAGAATGTGAATGAGGAGTTGTTTTCAAGTGCCTGATACTTTCAAGGTATGTGGTTCATCTGAAGTGTGACTTCAGTGCACGAAGCTATGGTAAACCTCAAAGAACATCACAGGTACTAACTGTGATTAGAGCTTAAAACCCAGCACATTTTTCTTGGGGAAGGCTTTGAGCCTAAGCTCATTATAAATACATGCCTACCCCATGTGGCTTTTGAAGAATGACACTCTGCTATCACAGCAACAAGGAGCCACTGTGACTGCCTTCCCTAACAAAAGGTGGGTTTCTATGTTTTGATGCAATTCACATGCAAAGAGCAGATTCTAGTTTGGGTATTGGGGTTGCTTGAAGTGTCTATTGGGAAGAAGCACTGCTAGCACCTGTGGAAAAAGAAAGGTAGCTCTTTCTATTATGTAATGTGTCTTGCCTAAAAATAAATCACAAAGGCTCTTAACTTTGTGGTCTATTTTTCATGTACATTGGTATTTGTGAAGTTACCTTTTCTTAGGACAAGTAGTTTTCTTCACTGGGAAAGTCAGCTCTGCCTTTAGTGTCAGTTGTTAACTCCTAGCACATGGGGACGTAGAGGCAGATCCAAGGAAGTTGTTGGGGGTGTTTAGCCTGAGATGAGGAGGCTCAAGGGAGACCTTACTGCTCTCTACAACTACCTGAAGGGAGGGTGTAGCCAGGTGGGGGTTGGTCTCTTCTCCCAGGCAACCAGCACCAGAAAAAGAGGACACAGTCTCAAGCTGTGCCAGGGGGAGTTTAGGCTGGAGGTGAGGAGAAAGTTCTTCCCAGAAAGAGTAATTGGCCGTTGGACTGTGCTGCCCAGGGAGGTGGTGGAGTCACCATCCCTGGAGGTGTTCCAAAAAGGCTTGGATGTGGCACTTGGAGCCATGGTTTATTTAGTCATGAGGTGTTTGTTGGGTGACAGGTTGGACTTGATGATCTCTGAGGTCTTTTCCAACCTTATTGATTCTATGATTCTAAGATTTCAGCTTGACCACAGATGCTTAATTGGTCAGACAAGGAAGAACTGTGAGCAGAGCATATTGTGACCTCTGGACAGGGAAAGATGAGGGCCTTCTACCTTAGGTTTGGCCAGGGTTAGATGGCTGCTGAATGAGTGTTCTTTGGATCTCAGTTTTTGCTCTTGTGTCCTTAACTTTTGTCATTTCCCACAGTCTGGGCTGTCATTTCACTGGCTATTTAAACCCAAGGAATCCAACTTGGTCCCTCTCTCTGCCCAGTCTTACTGAGAGCTACAAAATATCTCAAAATGTGAAGTACCAAATCGTCTTGACAGGCCAAGCACTCCTCTTGCTTGTCTCTCACACCCTGCTGTGAAGCCACTGAAGGAGAAAGAAAACAAAGGGTCCTCCAGTCACAAGCAGCAATGATTAGGAAGCAGAGAGCAAAGGAAAAAGAGGAGGAAGAAGAGGAGAACAACAACAAAAAAGTCACCAAATATTTGCAGTTGATTCTACAATTAACTGATGAAAATGGGGCAGGTATTTTCTTGCTTGCTTTCTTTTTCTTGTTTTTCTTTCCCTGCCAAGCAGCTTCACATGCTCATTTTGGAACAGGCAACTCAGAAGCACACTTCAGCAATGCAATACCCAGGTAGGCCAGTGGTGTTAAGAGGCTGACTGGGAGCTGTGTATTCTGCAACTGACAGAGGGGAAGGAAAGGATAGGGATGGAGATCCAACGTGTGGAGATATATGTTATTTTTCTTTTAAAAAGCAGCAATGTTGTTGCTGGTGTTAGGAAATTATTTAATGGCTGGAGTTGATGATCTTGGAGCAGGTTGCCCAGGGAGGTGGTGGAAGCCCCATCCCTGGAAGTTTTTAAGGCCAGACTGGATGTGGCTGTGAGCAACCTGCTGTAGTGTGAGGTGTCCCTGCCCATGGCAGGGGGGCTGGAATGAGATGATCCTCGAGGTCCTTTCCAACAACAATAAAAAAGCCACTGTTAACTAGTTCATCTGTATAAAATAGCAGATATAAAATGTCAGGAGGCTCTAGATGAGTCAGGTTGGGTCTAGATGATCCTTGAGGTCCCTTCCAACCCTAACATTTCAATGATTCTATGATCTTAAAGGTCTTTTCAGTCTGCAACGATCCTATTTCTGAGTTAACAATGCAAAATGGGAGTACACTAAATATAAACCTTTAATTGTCAAGCCTGTCCTGATCTACTTGTGCTAGAAAACCTAAAATCAATGGGAATGAATCCCAGCAGCTGTCCAGAGAAACCTGGGGTGGAGGAAAGGAGGGCGACGTGCTTTGAAAGGCAACACAACAGAAAGTAATGCAACCTGAGCATCGGAAAGGGGGAGAAAAAAATCAAAAAGCAAGGTTTGTTTTCCTGGCTGCCAGCATCCTGAGCTCACTTTAAATGACAGACTTTTCTTCTCTCTGCATTTCAATTAGACTGTGCCAAGGGGCGAGTGGGGAAAGGAATATTAATGAGCCGGCCCCAGCGCCGGGAGCCGGTGCCTGGCGGTGGTCCCCGCGGCAGACCCAGCGCAGCGCAGGTTGCTCCTTTGGGTTATGCCCTACCACGACCCGCACTTAACAAGAGCTGACGGCAAGGGTTGCGAAGGGCCACGCCAAACGCGGTTTGCGGTTCGGGGCGGTGGGGGGGATGGTCCCCTTTCGCCCTGTTCATCGTTCTCGCACCGGCGAACCTACCGCGCAGAGCGGCAAGGCCAGCGCAGCCCCTCTGGCAGGGGCGGCCCCTCCGCGAGAAGGTGACTTGCATCTTCCCTCGCATCACTCCGCTCCCTCGCCCCGGCTCCGGCCTCGGGGGGCAGCGAGCGCCGGCTCCGCTCCCGCCCCCGCCTCGACCGCGGGGCAGCCGCCGCCCGCGCGCGCCCCTCCCTCCCCGTGCCCGCCCCCGCGCACCGGCCGGCACGCGCGGCTGCCCGCCACGCGCCCAGCCACGCGCGCGCGCGCCCGCCCGCCTGCTCGGGGAACCGGCTCCGTCCTAGCCCCGCGCTCGCTGCCGCCTGCTCGCCCCGCTCGCCGTCGGTGCCCTCATTCCCACCCTTCCCCCTCTTCCTTCCTCTTCTTTCCTTCCACTCCTTCCTTCCCCGCCCCGGCCGCTGCTCCCAGGTAGGGTCCCCGGGGGTCCTCACCGGCGGCGTGCCCCACCCTCTCTCCCCCTTCACTCCCACGGCTGGAGACAGCTCCTGTTCGTGGCGAGGCTCCGCGGCGGGCCGCAACTTGCCGCCCTGAGGGGGGCAACCCACACCCCGCCCCGCCCCGCGTCCCCCCGCAGCGGCGGCGGCGGCGCATGCCGGCCGGTGTTTTGCCGAGCAGCTGTCAAACGTGTTGGGCGCTCGGCGGCGGCTGGGGGCGGCTCGCCCGCGGTCCCCCGCACCGAGCCCTCGGCGAATGGCATGACTCTCCCTCGCCGCCCGCCCGCCCCTCCCGGCTGCGGTGTGCCGTAGTGAAGCGAGGAATGGTTAAACCCCGCTCTTCTTAACATACATACGGTTTTATATATATTTTTTTTTCCCAATTTTTGGGGGATTTTTGGTTTCCTTTTCGTCTTGGGGCTTTCGGCTTACGGAAAAGGAAAGCGTCTGATGCGTCTGCTCACATGCCACTTGTGATCATACGTTGCCTCTTTGCACAGAGCAGGATCGCTGGGAAAGATGGAGATACAATAAGTTGCTAGTAGTGGAAAGTGCTGCAGAAATCCAGCGGTTTCCTTTCTCCACCGAAGTGACATTTTTTTTTTCCCTTAATTTTTATTTCCCCCCCATCCCCATCCCCCTCGGGTTAAGTTGCAAGCGCTGCTTGGCGGAGACTGACTGTAGCTGAGAGCGGGTTTGTGGGTTTTGGTTTTGGTTTTTTCCCCCCCCTCCCCGCCTTGCGCGGTTAGGTTTTGCACAGAGCAGCGATGAAGAGGAAGCTGGCACACTCCGAGATGCAGTTGGTTCTGCTCGTTTTATTGGTGTGGCTTCCAACAAGGTGAGAGGATGTTTCGTTTTGTTGTTCGGTACAAACGTGTGTGCTGCGATCTGCTGAGGTGGGGGGCTGGGGGGAGCCGGTGTGAGAGGTTATAAAAGTATAGTACGTAGTAATCGAATAATAAAAATTATCTTTCATAGCTGTTTGAATGCAGTGTTCCATAGTTTCCAGAGCAGAGGCAGTAGAAGGTATTCCAGTGACCACATAAACCTGATCTCTTCTCCTTAAACTGTTTGTGAATTGATGTTTTATTTCACCGTTAGTTAAATCCATTCCTTTAAATGCCTTATTGAGTCTTAAAGATCTGTTGGAGTTACTGTATCACTGTGGTTCCATACCGTGCAGAACGGTTAAGATGGAGAAATAGACCAGCATGAAGACAAATAGCAAATCACAGTCTCTAAAATAATGCTCACATAGATTTTAATACGGGCATGCCTTCCCCCCCCCCCCCCCCCCGTGTGTCTCTTTTTTGGTCCAACATAACAGCATTCGAAACGATGCTTAAGCTTCAAACCTCTAGGTGGAGATAGCATACAACTCCACGGTCACCCATAATAAAACAATAGCCTGGTTTATTAATCAACTTCTTTTATGCTGTTGGAAGTTTCTCCATTTCTAAAGGGGCAACACGAGAGGAAGCAGTTTTAATCACCTCACAGTTCTGTGTTGCTCGCAGTCCCTGGGCGTGAAGTTAATTGCCGTCTGTAACTTCGGTTTACTTGCTTTGGTTCTGACTGCAGTAGGTCTTGCCCTAATATGGCAAGGCTTGCAAGATAAATAATGCAAGTTTCCTATGATTTCAAAAGTGTGCCCTCATTTTGACCGATTTCCTAGTGAGCAAAGTCTTTCCTGAAACCATGTTGCCTGTTTCATTTCATGCCTAACTATGGTGCAGTATTAGTTGAGTCACAGTGGGCCAGATCCTGCAAACCCTACTCAAGTGAGTAATCTCACTGACGTCAAAGCGACTACATGCGTAATTAAGGAGTTTATGCCTGAGCAAAGTTTGCAGAATTCAACCCTAATTTGATATAATTGAGTGATCTAATTTTTCAGTGGTGTCTTGACTTAAAAAAAACCTGTTCTGTTTCAAAAAGAAGCCGGGGAGGGGGGAAAAAAAGGCTTACAGAGACTTACACTACAGAAATACACACTAAAGATGAAAAATGAGCCATCCAGGGATTAAAATTCAGAACCCCCCTCACATACCTGCAAACCCACACATGATGTCTTGGCATGTTCTTTGTAAGTTGTCTCGTTTTTGGTGGAGATGTAGGGATGGAAAGCACAGACTGCAATGATTTACATTTAAATACTTCCTCCATGCTGCTGAATTGGGGACCAACAGAATGCCCTGTCTTTCATCCTTTTATAGCTTGCTTTTGAGAAAATGTCATCCACAGCCACTTTTTGGTGTGGAGGAGAAGGAAACATGCTTGGGTTTATGGCATTCAGGGTGCCTTGGTCGGTAGTACATTTAGAGATGATAAACACTCAAATGTGTCGATGGCTGAAAATGGTATAAATGACAATACCTCTAGCATACAATGCTTTACCTCCTTTATACTGATATCCTGGCAGGAACAGGACTGATGAGCTCATGTATTTCACATGCATGGTGCTTGAAATTGTTGGCAGAGTGACATTTGCATGCGTAGGGCTTTCTGCATGAAGTGTTTCCCTACTAGAGAAAACCTTTGGTCTGGGTGTCCAGGTACGGGAGGACTGTTCAGCAGCAGAGCTGACAGGGAAGGAAATTCATGTTCCAGCCCCTTGTGTTTTCCACAGAGATATGAACCCATAAAGGCTGTAAGAGCTCTTTCTTTATGAGGGAAGTTCGGAACAATCGATGATCTATAGATTCTTCTTGACACTTCATTTTAGGATTTCTTTGTTTTTAGTCCAACTTCTCTAAGGTTTGGCTGCATCTAGAGGATTATCAGACAGCGCTGAATGAAACAGAATCTTAGAAACATGAAGCCTTATTCACAGCTATCCTGCAGCTTGCTGGTTAGCATCGCTGTTCCCACTTACCAAATACTGACATCAGAGGACTCCCTGAGCATGATCACTGGAGTTTTCCCTCATGTTAGTTCCTCTGGTCATGTACGTTACATGACCATTGGGTGGAAGCATATCCACAGGATTTATCTGGAGATATACTTGGGTGAGAGCAGATAGGACAGAGCTGGAAGGAGACAATTTCGTGTGGGGGAACCCGTGTTATCAGCCTGGGAGTGACATGCCATCGAGGCCTGGGAAAGCTCTTTTAGGCTTTTACACCTGCACAGCCAAATGTGTTAGTGGAGCTTTAAGCAGCACTGGTAGTGATGCCGTGTTGACTAGAAGGGGAAGCTACTGAAAAATGCCTTCCTGGAAATGCTAAGTGGTGCATCACAGACTCATGTTTCTGAACACATCACATATAAATTGTGCATTCTACACTCTTACCTACACCCTTTCCTGTTAGAGGGCAGCAATTAAATGCTCAAGGCCAGCTTACAAATAAAAGCTCTATGTTGACTGCACGTTAAAACATATTTAGCACTTTCTGAAATGTAAAATATGTCCATTTAGATCAGTGCTGGCTGACTCCCTGGAAGACGAAGCTAAGAATAACATCACCATCTTTACAAGAATTCTAGACAGACTTCTGGATGGTTATGATAATCGTCTCAGACCTGGATTAGGAGGTAATAAAAGCAATTAGAGATTGATTTATTTTGTTTGTTTGCTTGCTTAATATCAGTTCTGATGTTCAGATTTTTATGCAGTGATATTCTTCCTTCAGGATTCCCTCCCCCCCCCTCCCTCTTCCCCTAACTGGTATGTATCTCGATAAATTATTTATAACTCTGTGTTCACCCAGCTGAATCATTTGAAGTTTGAGGGAGATAACATCTATGAATGGAAAGGAGGCACTTTCACACATTTATCTTAAGGAAAAAAAAAAAAGAAAAGAAGAAATCTGGTGATTTAACATAGTAAAGCAGAACGAGAAGCAAAAAATAACATCTAAAAGCTGTTATTCCAGGCAGGGAATTTTGGTTGAGCAAGGAATGCAGGCTCGATTCCTGCAATGCGATGAGTGTGCTGGCAGGAATCTGGACAAGTGTGTTGTGTGCTGGGTGTAAAATCCACATTTTTAGACTCATTCCTTGCCCTGGTAAATTCAAAAGGAATGTTATATATCTATATCTATATCTATATCTATATCTATATCTATATCTATATCTATATCTATATCTATATCTACATCTATATCTATATCTCTTCCTTGGAACTAGGGTTTCACTGGTAATTAGCATTTTGTTTCTGGGTACTTTGCATGTATTTGGACATTCGAATGAGGGGGAAAAAAAGGCAAAAGGAAATATTTAAGGACAGAGATCGCTGCCCTTTTGTGCCATAACTGCCAGCTATTTTTCCAAGTTCATGTTTTGATTTTAAAGCTGTCAGCCAGCTCATGTAAGCAAGGAATGGAAATTAATTGTTTGGTGTTGGAAGTATTACAGTGCAAAAAAAGAGCTCTGTGGTTTTGGGAGGGGCAGAATATCCTGGTTTAGATAGTACTTGATCCACTGTTATGGTTTATCTGCTATATATACCAACATAAATATTTATGTATTAACACTACCACCATCATCATCATCACATTGTTGTTGTTGTTATTATTATTATTATATTATTATTATTATTATTATTATTATTATTATTATTATTTTATCGTTGTAATTTTCCGCCTGGCAACTGTTTCAGCTTGCTGAAACTAATTCTAGTGCAAAAATTCCCGGGAGCCATTTCTGTTCCTGTTGATTTCAGTAAGATCAGGGCCAGGGCTCTAACTCCACAGAAATTGCTCTAACAGCTCTTGTTTGCTCAAACCAGGAATGAGTTAAGCCTCACAGTTTTTAGCCAATACTTCCATCCTGACCTGTGGCTCTGGTGCTGTTTCGGTTCTGGAGAATCTTGACTTGCATCTGACACAGCATAAAGTGGGAGCTGACACTAGCTGGAAGCAGCTTTCTCATTAGATATTAATCTTAACCTAGGATATATATTTTTTCTCATTTCCATTTCTGGCCTCTGTGCAGCGGACACTTGTGGACATATTTCCTATTAATGGACTTTTTAATTCAGATGATCCATAAAATGAGATGCACAACACTGCTGATTTGAGAATTTGTGGAGTGATGTCTTACATGGAGATTCCATTTCTTTGCAAAACACCTGAGTTTAAGGATCTAGCCACAGTATAATCAGGAAATGCCTTGCAGGTGAATTGCAGGAGCATTTCCTATCACAAAGCTCGTGTTCAGCTGGCAGGGCTTTTGAAATCATGATTTTTCACTGGAAAAATAATGAATTCTTTTCTTGTTTACAAAAAGCAATCTGCCATTTAATGAGAGCAGTCTGCAGTCCCTTTCCATATCATATCTGCTTTAAAACATTTCCCTCTTCCCCCCGCTCCCCCCTTCTCTTTGCCAAGCCTCCTAGGTAATTAAAATATACTTTGGGAGCATAAAAATTAAAGAATTAACATCTGTTTGATATTGGCATACATGGCAATCAAGCCATGCAGAACATGTGTGAAATGAAACTGTGTCATGCATATTAAAGCGTGATGATTCATGATGCATTAATCTAATGCAAAAATACTTCACTTGGGGATGGAGGAAATTTTACAGCTTAAAAGGACGCTTGTGAAAGCCATTGGTGATGATCCATGGTATGAAATATACCAAATAATGCTTAGTAATTATGGAGTAATGTTTCAGGGATTTTGTAGCAGGGTTTTTCCCCCCTTTTTCTCTCTTGAGCTGAGCTCTGAAAGATGGAAAAACTTCATCATTTTGGATTTTGTTTCTTTTTTTTCTTGGAACATTATGTACCCAGTGAGTCCTGATAGTTTCTGAAAGTGTTTTTGCACAGACTACTGCATGTCATTAATTTAATATACTTAGTCTCAGTTCTGTTTCATTTATATGATTCTGGAATCATTCAGCTGATAGCAGCAGAGCATTCACTTAGGCACAGCAGCTGTCATTATCCTGCTACTCTACTATGGCTGAGATCACAGTCTGGTCTATAGCGTGTGCTACAACAGAAATAGTCTGGGTTCTGAGATGAATTCTTTTAAAGCCTTCTGAAAGCAGGAGTGGTTCCCCAGCCCACTTTCACCTGTTGTGAAAGACATTTTTCGGAGATGTCTCCCAGCAAAAATTCAGCTCAGTGCCGGAGAATCATTCCCTCTCAAAAACGTTTGTGATCGTGCAAAGTGTTAGCTTATCGCTGGCGTTTCAGGGAGTTACTCACCAACAAAATGGAAATGTATTGGCACCTTCAAAGATTCAACTAAGTAATTGTCTATTTTGGAATGAATCCCTGAATTTAGGCATGGATCTGTAATTAATGTTACTGGGAGCCTTGGTGTAAGTACTTAAGAGTATGGTAATGATGCTTTACTGATACATGGATACACTTCAGAACTGAGCGCTGTGTTCTATAGGCTGCTCAGGCAGCTTTAGCTTTTACTGGTGATGCAGCTCTGTTGTATAAACAAGTTTTGGCTGTTGGCTATTGGTTGTCCTAGCAGCTGGGATCCTTGAATGATGTATCAACACCATAGTGATGAAATAGCCTGCAAAATGGGAGTGGGTGGGGAAAAGAAGACACCGCAATGTCCCCCGAAGCCAGAAACATCTTGTATGACTTAGATAACACCCCAACCTACTGTGCTGATAGGGATAGGCATGAAAGTGTTCAAGAGGAGATAATTTTTTTTTTCCTCTGTAATTATTTTATGCCAAGCACAGGATTGCAGCTGGAACACACCTCACTGCACTTTCAGTTCTGACATGAGCTGTTTTACCCAATCTTTCCATGCCTTTTCTGTTTAGACATCCGAGTAAATGACAAGTTCAGTTTCAAAACAATTTCCTGATATCTTGAGCCCTAATTTGTATGAAAGACAGCCTTGTACGTGGTAAGTCATAAAAAGTTCAGTTATGATTTTCCTCAAAATCATGAGGGTTTGCAAACCATTCAGGGTAGTACTTTTCCAACAATAATTTGATTGTGTTAGTAGCATATAGAAGAGGAAATCCCCCAAACTAAGGATGCTGAAACTAAGCAAGGAACCCAAAGAGACTTTAAGATGTTCAAATAATGAGACAACAGAATGTGAAGGCTGAAATGCAGCTGCATTTAAAGCTAGAAGTGATTGAATTGCCTATCTCCCCATCTACTTTCCTGTACCACATGATTACAGGAATAAAGGGACATAGGTTAAGGCGTTCTTCTCTTTTAATAGGTTGATATTAGGTGAACAGAAAAAAAGATACAGGGTTTTTTAAAAAGAATAGGTGCTTTTTAAAGATGAAAAAGAGAATGTGAGAGAGAAGGAATGGAGATGTTGCTAGGATTTCCATGCTGTGGTGGATACTTCAGTAGTCTTGCCATCTTCATAAGCTCTTCCGCCTGCTTTGCTGTCTCACGTTTGAAAATGGCCATTTCCAGCTGCTATAGAGCTTCCCTCTGTTCTGCTCTCTCAAAGTGATAAAACATAATTGAATACAAGACTTGGAAAATATAAATTTAAAGTCTTGGGGGGTGGGGGGGAAACAAAACACAACAAACTCACCAAGGGAAGCTACAAAGGTAGAAGGCTGGCCGCCACAGAACGAAAGCCGCATTTTCAGCTGCCATATTGGGGTTGAAAAAAGCTGAGCAAATTTATGCAGCCTGAGAATCTTTCCACGAGCTGTGGTCAGTCTCAGCAGCTTCATGAATAGTGTCCTCCTCATGAGCAAAGAGCTGAATGTTGATTGCTGAAAAAAACGAGGAAGTTCAGAGAGTAAACAGGTGAAAACTCAACGCAGCTGCAGTTCCATGCTGAAGGTTTCATCTCTGCTGCAAGGTGACTTTGGGATGTTCTAGTTGCTTTAGAGAAGAATATTCATTGTGTTTCACTTAGAGACATAATACAACGTTTTGTAAAGACATTGAGCAGGGAAACTGCAGGCAATTGGGAAGGGTTGTTGATCATTGCAGTCAGAGAGATGGTGAGCAGTGAGCACTTGCAGCACTGGCTGGAGTCTAGAGTCTAGGCTATTGTTGTCTAGAGTTGGTATGGTGGCATGAGAGTCTGTGATTAAAGCTTGTATGATGTGCTCACTAATATAAGCTAAAAGGGAAAAAAGATACATCTATATTTCACAGAAAACTTTTCCCCCACACCAGGACAGCTATATGTGTGTGTGTGTATGCACGTGTTTATCAGAGTGGCATGTCTTCAGTTGCCAGGAAACAAGGCCATAATCATCTGCTGATAATCAAGAATGTGTTAAACTTCAGGCAGTGCATTTATGTATCCCTGGGATTCAGAATATCTAATCAGCTTTAGAAGAGTTTGTCACTGTAGCAGTCCCCTAGCTCTGGGCATTAAAAACTTAGTGGTGTTTGTCACCCTCACCATGCTTAGTACACACTCAGAATATCCTAAAAGAAGATCCTTCAGCTCTTTTTGTGGCAGTACACAAGAAAAAAGTTTTCACCACTGGCTTTAAACAAAGCAGGGTACTTCACCTCCTCAGTTCTGGTTGTTTCCTTAGCCCTTCTTTGCTCTGGTTTCATCTTTTGGAAATGCTAACATCTCTCTGCCAGAGCTAGTGCCAAGCAACTCAGAGCAGCATTTGCACTCTCTGAAAGCCCCTGGCTGTGTAGTTGTGCCAGAATACAAAGCACTAAGTTACTGTGTGCTCTTTCTTGGGCTGGGAAAGTGTTTTCAGAGCAGTCAGTGAGAAACTCAGATGAATTTAGGTCGGAGTTGTTGATAATGAATATTGGCAAAAAGCATTCTTTGTGAAAAATGGAAAAGCAATAGAGAGGAGGATATGGAAATCCTATTTAATTAGCTATCCAGGTCATGCAGATGGTGCTAAAATCCAAGAACAGGACTAACTCAGTAGCTGTAAGCATTCTAGGGAAGTGGAAGGATAAAAAGCCCTCAGAAACTGTTGTGAAACTGAAGGAAGTAAAAAAAAAAGAAACCCTAAGAGAAAAAATGATGTAGGATAGGAAAGTGGCTGAGAGCAGCTAAACAAAGCTATTTGTTTGTTGCTTGGTTGGTTTATTGTGAGTCTGTGGACAAACCAACAGTGAAGACATCAAGATAAGATTAATATTCCAACTCTGCAGCGTGTTGCAATCAGGGAAAGCGTGCTGTGCAAAGTGGCAAAATGCTGTGTGCCTCACAATGGTTAACAAAAAAACTCTAGGTGCTGGTGCTGTGCAGTGAAGTTTGTATGCTGTGTCTGGGAGGATTTCCCAGTTCACTGACTGGGATATTTTTTTTTTCCTTCTTCCCTGGCAAAGCATCATAATGTGCTAGAAATACTGCTGATGACACTAAAGCTGAATTAAGGCTTCTTTGCTTGCTTTCATCCCAGCTCCAAGGAAGACATGAAAGCAGATATTGCAGGTTTCTGTGGGGCTCATTGGAGCGCCCTGTAAATCAGCCCGACAAGATGGTTTTGTTCTTCAGTCGGGTTTGATGGGCTAACACAAACATTGATCTTCTACTTCATTTTCCCCAGCAATACATTTGTTCTGGGTTATGTAGAAACTGGTTGAAAAGCCCTGGCCTTGCTGCTGTCCAAGGCATTCTGCTGTTGACTGCTTCCCACTAAGGTCTCTTACCATGTTACATAAATCCTGCAGCGAGTTTGCTCTCCCAAATATAGAGCTGCTTTTCACACTGGCTGACTGGTTTTAATAGCCAAGTACCAAAGGATGGCAGTATTTTTATTACCCTTGTTAAATGGTGCCATTTCTGTAGTGCCACCTAAATTGCAATGATAATTGTTATCTAAATAATCTCTCTCTGAAGCATTTTCAGAAATATTTAAGCATAATAGAAATTCAGCCAGGATATCTTGGGGGGAGGGTGGGTGGTGGGATTTTAATGGATGTCATGGATTTTTTAGGAGTGCATTTTAACCAAGCAAAAAGGGGGCTTTAAAATGGAGGTAGCAATGTATAAGTTGCCTACAATGAAAGCAAATAAATGTTGGTCATTCTGTAGCAACAAAGACACAGAGTTAAGAGTTTTCTGGGTTACAGTAAAAAATGTACTCACAGACAGGATCCAGTAAACCCTTTAACGTTTGCTGCCATGATGTAGCTGTGGACTACTCAGTTTCATACATTCACAGAGTGGTTTGGGTTGGAAGGGGCCTTAACAATCACTTAGCTCCAATGCCCCATGCCATTGGCAGGGACACCCTCCTCTGCACCATCTTACCCAAGGCCTCATCCAGCCTGGCCTTTAACGCTGCCAGGGAGGAGGAATCCACAGCCTCTCTGGGCAACCTGTTCCAGTGTTTCACCACCCTCACTGTGAAGAATTTCTTCCTAATCTCTAGTGTAAATCTGCCCCCCTCAAGCTTCAATCCATTCCCTCTCATCCTGTCACGGCAAGCCTTTGTCAAAAGTCCTTTCCTGGCTTTCTGGCATACCCCCTTCAGGTTTCCTATATTCTTTGTACAGGCAGCACACAAAAATTGGTGTTTCAAATCTCTTTACTAAGGTGTACCAAAGAAAGTGTTAACTAAAGAGTGAAAGGAGGAAGCTATAGAGGTCCTTCTCTACCTACAGATTGCATGGCTTTCCTTTTGTGCCAGTACAGTTTGGTGGTTGTTGAGTGGTCTGACGTAGATCTGCTGCTTCTGGCAGTATTCCTGCCTGTGTACTCCTGCTTCTCTATCCTTGGCGTGCCACCATTTCATGACCACTTTTAACAGCAATGCACCATCTGGTGCATCCAGTTTTTAGAAGTTGTGGTGTGCAGAGAGAGAGGTATTTCTTCAACAGGATCATGTAGAAGGACAGCTTTGAGGAACCTTTTCCCCCAAGCCTGCATCTTACAAAGCACCGTGCCACCCCCCTGCCCTGCTATAGTTAGGGTCTGCTTCTGACGTGGCTTTTGAATCCGCTAACCTTGGGCTAGCTTTGGGCTGATGGATATTGGAAAGAGCCCTGAGCTGCTAGCCAGATGCCAGCAACACTTCATAAATTAAGCCTTTGAATTAAGAAGCAAGAACACAGTCTCTGGACAACTGCAGCAACTTGGTGACTTCTCAGTTCAGGACCATAGTGAGCTGGAGAAGTTCATGTGAGACTTCTAGAACAGGTCTTGGCCCTGGCTGGTGTCCTTCTCATCCTCCAATTTCTGTGCAGAGCGGGGAATGATTCAATTTTTTCTTTTCCCCCTGTGTGCAATTATGAATTTACAAAATACACTACAAGCAGCAGCTGTGCTATGATGGAACTGATCTGGAAGTTCATCTCCTCACTCACTGACTGCACCTGGAGTGGGGGCGGCACAACTGTGCAGACCTCACCTGGTGGTGGATCAGTTGCTGGTTAGCGGAGGGTGATAGGTTGGACTGGATAATCTTGGAGGTCTCTTCCAACCTATGACATTGTAATTATTTATATGTTAAATTGGATCTAATTTCTGTAGTATTTCAGTCTGTATTTCAAGCCCTATGAGGAGAGGCTGAGGGAGCTGGGGTTGCTTAGCGTGGAGAAGAGGAGTTTAAGGGGAGAACTTATTGCTCTCTACAACTACCTGAAGGGAGGTTGTAGCCAGGAGGGGGTTGGTCTCTTCTCCCAGGCAAGCAGCACCAGAACAAGAGGACACAGTCTCAAACTGCACCAGGGAAGTTTAGGCTGGAGGTAAGAAGAACATTCTTCACAGAGAGTTGTTAGCTATTGGAATGTGCTGCCCAGGGAGGTGGTGGAGTCATTGCACTGTCCCTGGAGGTGTTCAAAAAGGGATTGGACGTGGCACTTGGTGCCGTGGTTTAGTAGTCATGAGGTGTTGGGTGACAGGTTGGACTTGGTGATCTCTCAGGTCTTTTCCAACCTTATTGATTCTATGATTTATTGTTAGTATTAGTTGCTCTTAAGTGAAGTAGAGCACACACTGTTTTTCAACAACCTAGCATTAGGGCAGTAAAAGCCAAGGTGAAAGACCGCTGTGAGGAAGGAGTAGGGGGCAAAAAGCAGGACAAAAGGGATGGAGAGTGAAGGAGGGAGATAAAATGGGATACCAAATGTTGGCCACTTTTAAACACCTGGCAGGTTAAGGCAGCTGAATGATAATTTTTATCTATCTATATATATATTTTTTTTTTTTTTCCAAATCCCCTTTGGAAACTTGAACATAAGCAGTTTTATCCTTCTGGTATGTGCATGTGTTTAAATTTCTGACATTAATGTTGTTCAACAGTGAGTCATCTGTCTCAAAAAGCAGCTGTGGAGGATGTATCAGATAACGTTTTTTGTGCCGCTGCACAATTCGCCAGCCTCCTAAATTAGAGCGTCAGCAGAGGATTTTGAATTAATACTGTCAAAAGTCTAATAAATTTTAATGATAAGAACCAAAGTGCTTTAGTATGCCAAGGTGAATCTTTAAACACGTTTTCCTGTCTGGTGTTTTTTGCAGGTTAACACTCGAGTTAAGTTAATCATAAGCTAAAAGGAAGTTTTGTTTACCACTGTCAGCCTAATAGTTTGCAGAGTATGTCAGCACTAGCTTAGTGAAATTCTCTGTGCATCAGGAAAGCGTGATTCTGCTAACCTGCTGGAAGTGATGTTGCTCAGAGGAGGCTCAGGGGGGGCCTTATTGCTGTCCACAACTACCTGAAGGGAGTACCTGCTGGGGAGCAGCCCAGAGGAGAGAGACTTTGGGGGTGCTGGTGGACGAGAAGCTCAACAGGAGCTCTCAATGTGCACTTGCAGCCCGGAAAGCCAATCAGATCCTGGGCTGCAGCAGGAGAAGTGTGGCCAGCAGGTCAAGGGAGGGGATTCTCCCCCTCTACTCAGCTCTGGTGAGACCCCACCTGGAGTACTGCGTCCAGTTCTGGAGCCCCTATTACAAGAGGGATCTGGAGGTGCTGGAGCGTGTCCAGAGAAGGGCCACGAGGATGATCAGAGGGCTGGAGCACCTCTCCTGTGAGGACAGACTGAAGGAGTTGGGGCTGTTCAGCCTGGAGAAGAGAAGGCTCCGAGGTGACCTCATTGTGGCCTTCCAGTATCTGAAGGGGGCCTACAAGAAGGCTGGAGAGGGACTTTTCAGACTATCAGGGAGTGATAGGACTAGGAGGAATGGAATGAAGCTGGAGGTGGGGAGATTCAGGCTAGATGTGAGGAGGAAGTTCTTCACCGTGAGGGTGGTGAAGGCCTGGAATGGGTTGTCCAGGGAGGTGGTTGAGGCCCCGTCCCTTGCGGTGTTTAAGACCAGGCTGGACGAGGCTCTGTCCAGCCTGATCTAGTGTGAGGTGTCCCTGCCCATGGCAGGGGGGTTGGAACTAGATGATCCTTGTGGTCCCGTCCAACCCTAACTGAAACTATGAAACTATGAAACTAGGTTGTAGCCAGGTGGGGGTTGGTCTCTCCTCCCAGACAACCAGTACCAGAACAAGAGGACACAGTCTCAAGCTGTGCCTGGGGAGGTTTAGGCTGGATGTTAGGAAGAAATTCTTCCCAGCAAGAGAGATTGGCCTTTGGAATGTGCTGCCCAAGGAGGTGGTGGAGTCACCATCCCTGGAAGTGTTTAGGAAGAGACTGGATGAGGTGCTTGGTGCCATGGTTTATTTGATTAAATGGTGTTGGGTGACAAGTTGGACTTGATGATCTCTGAGGTCTTTTCCAACCTGGTTAATTCTACTCTATTCTACTCTATTCTACTCTATTCTACTCTATTCTACTCTATTCTACTCTATTCTACTCTATTCTACTCTACTCTACTCTACTCTACTCTACTCTACTCTACTCTACTCTACTCTACTCTACTCTACTCTACTCTACTCTATTCTATTCTACTCTATTCTATTCTTTGCTATTCTATTCTGTTCTGTTCTGTACTTTGCTATGTTATTCTGTTCTGTTCTGTACTTTGCTATGTTATTCTGTTCTGTTCTTTGCTATGTTATTCTATTCTGTTCTGTTCCTTGCATGTTATTCTGTTCTGTTCTTTGCTATGTTGTTCTGTTCTGTTCTTTGCTATGTTGTTCTGTTCTGTTCTTGCTATGTTGTTCTGTTCTGTTCTTTGCTATGTTGTTCTGTTCTGTTCTTTGCTATGTTGTTCTGTTCTATTCTATTCTATTCTATTCTATTCTATTCTATTCTATTCTATTCAATCCTATTGCTGTTTGGGAACTGTGTCTGTGATTACTTTGTAGCACACAGCTCTTGATTTGCATTCCATAACTCCTTGCCATATGTTGAGGGCGATTTAATAATTAGAGCAGTTAACTCTGTGGAAGCAGTCTGAATCAATTTCTGTCTTACCTGGAATTACTGTGCACATCAGAGGACATGAAACATTTTAGTATGGTTGTGTAGCTGCCGTAAGAGATGGGATTTAGTTGCATCTTACCAAATGACATTTGTGTTTTATCTCCAGCCATACATATTGGGTCCTACACTTGCATTTCTTTTTGTTGAAGCAGCAGAAGCAGTCTGAATCGATTTCTGTCTTACCTGGGATTACTCTGCACATCAGAGGACACGAAACGTTTTAGTCAGGTTGTGTAGCTGCAGTCAGAGATTGGATTTAGTTGCATCCTGCCAAGTGACATTTATTTTTTATGTCCATATGTACATATTTGGTCCTGCACCTGCATTTCTTTTCATTGGAGCAGTGGAAATCGTGCATCCTAATCTGCAGTTTGTTTGGGAAACACATGGCTGCCCCATGTTCCATCTGCGGCTTTTTTTTTTGTGCACACTCTAACTATTTTGTAATCTTGGAGTGTTATGACTAATGGAGCTGATTGTATCTAAATTCAGTGCCACAGACCACTGTCCTTCACTCCCTTCTGACATGTATAGTTCACAAAAACCTGACTTTTTGGCTGTAAAGCTTCCCTGTCCGTTATATGTACATCACAGCTTTGCTCAGAGCAGTGACACCAAACCCCTATTGCAGCACTCAGACTACTTTGCAAAAGGGGTGGCTTTTATATCTGAATAAATCAAAGAGCTACGTGAGGGTGAAGTAACTGGGAGGTATGATCCAGCATTTGTGATGGAACAGCTCCACTTCCCCAAGCCCTAGTGCAGTGGTCTGTTTTACAGGCCACATAATTCCTAACACAGATTTGACCTGACTGGAGCTGTTTATACAGATGATAAATTCTGCTTGGAGAGATGATGTCTGAGCAAGGTGGTTTTTGAAGCTCCTCATCTTTTTTTTTCCCTTGAAGTGTTTATATGCTGCTTGCATTTCTGATCTTCCCTGGGACTGCAGTTATCTGGAGTCACCTCCCTTCACATAACACCTTCTCTTTGAATTTAAACCCTGCATCCTCTTGATCTCTTAAACACCTGAATGTCAGAAAAGCAGACTGAAAGATTGCCCTGTCTTTAGGAGTTCTCTTGGTTGGTCTCAATTACTTGATGGGAGGTGGTGGAGTCACCATCATTGGAGGTGTTCAGGAGGAGACTTGATGGGGTGCTAGATGCCACAGTTTAGTTGGTTAGGTGGGTTGGATTGCTTGATAGGTTGGACGTGATGATCTTGAAGGTCTCTTCCATTCCATTCCATTCCATTCCATTCCATTCCATTCCATTCCATTCCATTCCATTCCATTCCATTCATTCCATTCCATTCCATTCCATTCCATTCCTCTACTCTACTCTACTCCTACTCTACTCTACTCTACTCTACTCTACTCTACTCTACTCTACTCTACTCTACTCTACTCTATTCTCTCCGTCAGGAGAGGTAATTGTCTTCCAGCACATTCCCTGCTTTTCCTTTCTTGTATCCACTCTCAGTTGTCCTAAGACAATGGGTTCCTCAGGCCACATCTGTCAGGAGACTGGGAGTTATTAGAACCATTCTTTTCCATTTCCTTTCAGCACAGCACCAGAGAGCAGAAATAGAATGGAAAGGGAAAGAGAGTCTGTACTTACCTTTAAGATTTAGAGGTGAGTCAAAGGGACAATTCCTGCCCTGAATACAACAGGCTAATGTTCTAGATATTTCCTTCTGATTGACAATCCAAAGGCTGCTGTAGATGCCTCTTTATTCTCATTCTTTGAAGTAATTTGTATTTGTCACAATTTATAGCTCCCTCAAATGAGGAATGGAGTCCTTCTGGATGAGAAGTGGCTGAGGAGCGTCATAGTGTATGAAGAAAATCAGAATTCTGAGCCTTAGATTGAGTCCTGTGGTGAAAAATCCCCTCTGCCATCCTGTGGGCATTGCCATGGCCTTGCACAGGCTGTCTATAGTGTTGAGTACCAGTCAGTGAACTTCTTTCTACTAGATCTTTAAATGTGAAGTCAGCGCTGCATCGTCTCAGGTTTCTTACCAAAAGGGAGGATATTTCCTCCTGGAAAAAAGTAATAAAGATGAGAATGTAGGAATATAAAAGCCTCTTGTTCCAGATAAGGGAATGGTCAGATCCTTAATAATCTCTTTCTGTCTGCTGGGTGCTAAAAGCTGTCAGAGAATTCTTTACTTCCCCACCCCCCGCCCTGACATTTTGTCTTTACTTGACCATAACAAATAAAAAAGAGCACAGAAACCCAAACCAAGCCAAAAAAAACACCAAAAAAACAGCAAACAAAACACCCAAATCACCACCACCAGCAAAACCCCCAGATAATCTTGTTTGCTGCTGCATAATAAGCTGGGTTGCAAATAACCAAGAGTTTTAAACATAATATTCTGTGGTAGGTGCTGCCTGCATTTGCACAAAGCCATAGTATCTGCTTAGAAGAATATGCACTTCAAGGAACTGAATGCTAATTAAACTCATAGTAGGCATCATTTGAAAGAGAAAAACCAAACAGCCAAAACCCTTTTCTATTTTCTGCCTGTAAAAAAACCCTTAAACTGTTACTCTAATATTAAAAGGAGATTCTTGTCCCAGATATATAGCCTTTACAGATACAGAAGCCTGATGGGTTCTGAAAGTCCCACTGACAGCCAGAGGGGAATTCTCTTGTCACAGCAAACTGTAAAAGACAGATTTGAGGCTGCTTAATCCAAGCTCTGGGAATATCCTGGCAGTATGTTTTAGAGGAGACTCTGGGAAACGCTGCAATCCGTAGAGCTGCTTGGAGACATTCAGGTGGCTCAGCTGTGGGACTTTGGAATGCTGGGGTGCACATCTTCATAGAATCAATAAGGTTGGAAAAGTCCAACCTGTCACCCAAGACCTCATGACTACTAAACCATGGCACCAAGTGCCACATCCAATCCCCTCTTGAACACCTCCAGGGATGGTGACTCCACCACCTCCCTGGGCAGCACATTCCAATGGCTAACAACTCTCTCGGTGAAGAACTTTCTCCTCACCTCGAGTCTAAACTTCCCCTGGAACAGCTTGAGACTGTGTCCTCTTGTTCTGGTGCTGCTTGCCTGGGAGAAGAAACCAACCCCCTCCTGGCTGCAACCTCCCTTCAGGTAGTTGTAGAGAGCAAGAAGGTCTCCCCTGAGCCTCCTCTTCTCCAGGCTAAGCAACCCCAGCTCCCTCAGCTAGATGGTGTTGGATGATAGGTTGTACCCGATGATCTTGAAGGTCTCTTCCAACCTGGTCTATTCTAATTCCATTCCATTCCATTCCATTCCATTCATCTCCAGGGGTGGGGCCTCAAGTACTTCCCTGGCAACCTGTTCCAGTGTTTCACTACCATCATGGTAAAGAGCTTGTTCCTAACGTCCAATCTAAATATTTTCTTCTCTAGTTTGAAGCTTATTATCCATGATCATCCCATTGGTTGTCCTGCCAAAGAAACATATGTTAAGAATAAAGCAAAAGGCAGCTTGGCAGCCAGTCTGATTTGTGCTGCATGTCAAACCTCATACCTCTGTTCCTCCTCTCCCTGCGTTTCAGCAGCTGTGGGGACCAGGGAAGTGCAGAGCAAAGTGTGCCGACCTGTTCTTATGCACCCTGGGTTCTTAGGGTATTACCACACGCACAGCCCTCAGCCGACCTTAGTTAGTCCATGGCAGCTTTTTTTGAGAACATTATAGGAGTCTGGATAAAGGTTAATTTCCTGCCCTTCGTAGCTATTTGCCCTGGTTGCAAACAGGAGCTGCAGGCTGGTTGATAGAAGGATTAGAATGCTGTCTCTGTTTTTTGACAGCGTGTCACAATCTCCTGAAACGCTGTTACAGGATTTCATACAGCATTACCTATTAAAATGATATTTGGGGCTCCTGCTGAAATAGCAATAATAAAAAGAAGAGGCATGAAGACTTCCCACTAATGTACAACTCTATTAAATAGAGGCACTACCTTTTCCTGCCATTGGTTCCTGTCATGCTTGAATGAAAAGTACAAGGCTAGCAAGAGATAAAAAAACCTGTAGCTCCCTTTTTAATGGCTGTGTGATCCAAAACTATAGTAACCAGGCACTGCACGCTGACAGTAAAATTAATCTGTCTGAAAGGATCATAATCTTCAGTGCTTTCTGTAGTCTGTTGGTCTTTAGACGAGCTCCAGCAGCCTTTGGGATTTCAGGATGTAAAGTTCCTGCTCTGCTCTGACAGCAACAAGCCTTGGGAAGCTGCTGACCTCTGGTGATAATGAGTGTTTGCCACAGAACAAGCAAGATTGTTCTTCCCAGAGCTTCATCCTGGTTTCTGTCAGCTCCAGGATGCCAACCTGTTAGGTTTTTCCCCCCCACCCCATGGCAGACCACAGAGGCATTCTCCAAAGGCTTCCTCTGAAGCTGGACTTCACCAGGGGGAATCTTTTTCACTGGCTTCAAGTGGACTCTAGCATGCTCCCCAAATCTTCATTAAATAATTAACAGGGTTATATGGCCTGAGTGTTTGGTTTAGCTTAGAGAAAGGGGTGTGCAGCCAAAAAGGAAATCCATCCATGGATTTGCACAGATCCTTGGCCACTCCAGTGTGAGTTCTGTGGTCATTTCACATACCCTTGACGCAGAAGGAGGGGGTTCATAATGTTTGGAATGTGGGAAGATCCTGAAGGAGATCTGCCTTTCATAACTTGTGCTTCTCACTGGCAAGGTGACAGCATGAGATTCTGAAATGCCACCTGTAGAAAATCTAGGCTGAGTGATCTTGCTTGGGGGAGCACCTGGGCCTGTGTAAGAAGAGATGAGTGAGCAAATCAGCTAGCAACTAAAATCAAGTGAGTCAGGGGACACTGTGCAATACAAGCATACCTGAAGAAGCCCAGGCTTGGCTGCTCCATGCCTGCAAAGAGAAACTTGAAGCTGCTGCTTTTTGAAATGATGCTGCTAAGAGGAGATGTGTTTTGAAGCACAGGAGCTACTGGCAGAGTGACTGTATTAAATGGGATGGCTTCTAAGTGCTGTGACTTGGAATAAAGCACAGAGATTAAACCTGAAGTTAGCTGGGAAGGGTAATGCAGCAGAATTTGACAGAGTCCTGAGGTCACAAATTTCAAACCTGAATAAAAAAAAAAAAAAAAGACCTCTAAAGCTAAGTTTTGAAAAGCTGAAAAGATTGTGGGAATTGTTCTGATTTACTTGGATGCTATGGTTTCCTTTCTGATAGCACAAGCCTCTAAGCAGAGTAGGTGGAAATATGGTTGCATGGGAATAATAACTTTGCCATCCCTACTTGTGTGGTGACACTGACTCAGGTTGGTTCACATCATTACTGCTCCACTTTATCAAAGTCTCCTCCCTTCCATTTCCAGACTTGAGTGCTCTTGTTCACTTTGGCTTGCTCTGTCTCATTCTTTAGACAGCAGTGGGGCAGTCTGGTTCATTTTAGCTTCATCATGCTCGTCTGGTTGATTTAAACAATGCAGTAGTCCCATTTGTTACTCAGCCTGGTTATTAGATATAATCTCTTTGTACCCTGATGGAAGCTGTAGTGTCTGAAGGGATCAGGTTTAGTGCTGATGGCTCATTTTTCATTTGAACTCCATGCAGTTTTGGTTTGCTGCCAAATGTGTTGTGTGTTAGCTAAGTTGATTTTACTTCAGCTTTTTCAGGAACCCATCTCAGTGAGATCACATTTCTGCCACCCAAACCCTGTGTTTCACTTTCATCTCTCTACTGAACATTTTGTGCAACTCCAACTAAAAATTATTCACATTTGTTGTTTATTTTGGAGCTGAATACTTTTTAATCACTTTTCCTCTTGATGTGTGAGGATGTAATGCCAAGGGAAAGCATTTGAAATTGGGGAATTTCCTGGTAGTCTGCCTTGATGGGAACAGGTCTAGGTTGGGATTGATGATCTCTGAGGTCTTTTCCAACCTGGTTGATTCTATGATTTCATATTACCCATGGTTCAAATTGCCCTTCCCCATGATTTCATTCACTTGTTCCTGCTTTCAACATTTTGTTTCTCCCCTGAGTCCTGTGTCCAGTTCTGGGCCCCTCAGTTTAGGACAGATGTTGAGTTGCTGGAATGTGTCCAGAGAAGGGCAACAAAGCTGGGAAGGGGTATGGAGCACAGCCCTATGAGGAGAGGTTGAGGGAGTTGGGGTTAATTGTTTGGTTCATTCCATTCCATTCCATTCCATTCCATTCCATTCCATTCCATTCCATTCCATTCCATTCCATTCCATTCCATTCCCTTTGTTAGTAATACCACAGCCAAGACTACTACTGAATTGTCTCAAATGTTCATAGAACCAGCAATGTTGTATTAATATCTTTGCAAGGAAGAATGCTGTTTCCAGATGTCTAGATAGCTAATTTCTGCATTTATC
>CM037643.1:6745030-6879932 GCA_015227895.2 Colaptes auratus
TTTCTTTATGATAGGACTAGGATGGATCAAAACTAGAAATGGGTAGATTCAGATTGGATGTCAGGAAGAAGTTCTTCCCCATGAGGGTGGTGAGACACTGGCACAGGTTGCCCAGGGAGGTGGTGGAAGCCTCATCCCTGGAGGTGTTTGCAGCCAGGCTGGATGTGGCTGTGAGCAACCTGCTGCAGTGTGAGGTGTCCCTGCCCATGGCAGGGGGCTGGAACTAGATGATCCTTGAGGTCCCTTCCAACCCTGACAATTCTATGATTCCATGATGCTGCCCTGCCTATACATAAAATAAGAACCACAACATTCACTGAGAATGAGTTGGAGCAGTCTTTGAAGGAACACAAATATTTTTTCCCTACACCTTCCATTTAAACTGTAAAAAAAAAGAAGGTAAATTCAGAAAACTATGGAGCACAGCCCTTTGTCAGATTAACTGCGTTGTGTGTGCCTCTGTAATGAGCCTTTGAGAGCTAGAGAATCACACAGGTACCTCAGGAAATTATGAGAATAAAATGACTGTTCTTAACAACCTGCAGTTACATAATTTATCTTTTCATGTAAATGGCCTTTGCTCATAGTTTCGAGGTCAGCTCTTTCAGGTTTTTTGAAGTGATAAGTCAATGCCTTCCAAAGGAGCACATGAAAGGCAAGAAGCAGGACCTGATTTAAATTTTAATTAGTTTAATATAACATTTCAGTTTCATCTCCTAAATCAGCATGAACTCTGTCCATTTCTGTGGAATTGATTTTCTTGTCCTTCTAACTGACTTAAATGCCTTTTAGGCTTACAGTCCAAGCTGAATGTCCAATGCACTTGGAGGATTTCCCTATGGATGCTCACTCGTGCCCACTGAAATTTGGCAGCTGTAAGTATGGAACGAGAAGTCCAGCTTTTGCCTGCTGCATACCTCACACTGCTCACCTTCACTTTGCTTCAGGAAAGCTTTGCTTGAAAACCCAGGATGGTACTTTAAAAGGCAGTAAAATCCTCTGCTGACACAGCAAAATCTCCTTTCTCTATCAGTGTTGTGTCTCCTAATGTGTTTTAAAGCTTTCTTGACTCCAGTTCCCAACAAACACTATGCACCTTCTCTGGCACTGTGCTGATCTCATTCCAGCATGCAAACCATATTGATGAATGCAGAATTGGGTGCACCTGGCCTGTGTAGTATTAATGAAGAGCAGATTAAGGACTTAAATTAATGTTGTTTTCACTGAATGAAATGTTTATTTTCTCTTCATTGTTGATGCTGCTGCTTTTTGCATTCTTAGTCAATTAACTGATGGCTTCTTGTGAGAAATAATTCCACTCATGTTACAGACAGGTGGACTTTGATCACATTAGTCTGACTTTAATAGCAGCATAACTTCATTTACCTATAATGCAGGCCTGATTCTTTTTCTTTGTGAATTAGGATCACGCCATATTACCTACATTTTGCACACTAAAAGGGTTCCTTTCCTACTGTGGCTGCAGGCTGTGTTCTCTGCTGGGCCCAAGAAAAAAAGGTGGTTTATTTTTTTTGAGGTTGACACCTTCACATCCTGGCTGAATTGGCATTAATCACAGCCACCACAGGTTACAAAACAGGTGATCTGCTGCCACTGAGGACATCATGAACCAGATGAGCACTGCCATTGTCACGGACATTGTCCTCTCTCCAGAACCTCGGAGGGTGGAGCAAATTAAATCAAGCCTGTGTTTTGGAGAATGTTTTCACAGCAGAGGGAAATCTTAGCTATGGAACTAGAAAACCATTCTATTTAATCATATTTCTGTCATGAAGCCTTTTTCCTCCCCCTTAAATATTGATATATATATGAAATACAGCTTAACTAGCCCACACCAGAGATGCTAGCTGAAATCAGCTACCGACTAATAATATTTACATCCATGTGTGCAGAAAGCTATGTTTGATTTATAAGGTGTGGGAGTTAAAAAGGCCTCATATCTAGCCTCAGAACAACTTGAAAAGACTTGCAATGATGAAATTGGCACTTCTCAGGCCAAGAGGCTACTTGATAGTATGATTTCATTTGCATTCCTAAGTTGGAAACCCTTCTGACTAGGTGCATTAGACTTCATGTGAACAATTCCTTTCTACTTGTTTCCCCCCTTCTCTCATTGGTTTTGTTGAGTGTTTTTTTTTTTTCCCCCATACTAATTTGTTGTTGGTTCTCTTCCCATGGTTTCTGGTTTCCCAGCAAACAGGAGAATTCAAACTGTGAGCAAAGTGGTTTGAGAGCAGCTGTTTTTCATGTCCCCCCATAGTCACCTGTGATCCAGCCTATGGGCACATCCAGGAGGCTTATTTCTGTTCATTTTGAAAAGCTTCACACTCATTTTGTCTCTTCACCTAGAGCTCTACCAGACATCTTTCATCTTTTATTCCAGAATTTGAATGATGAATAGTGGTGAAAATAAGCAAGAATCTTGACTTGAGGAGTTTGGTTTAGCTAAGGCAAGCCTGCCACACGTTTGTCACAGCTCTTCATGGGCTGCTGGTCTTGCATTGCTAGGAAGATTGTTGACCTGTACAGATGCCTCAGATTTATTTTTGGTTTGTTTGCATGCACAAAAGCCAATCTGAATGTTTTGGAGAAGCTGTAGCTTTCAATAGGTTCAATAGGTGTCTAACCAACACGGGAGAGGATGGGGATCTGGAGGTACTGGAAGGTGTCCAGAGAAGGGCCAGGAGGATGAGCAGAGGGATGGAGCTGCTCTGCTATGAGGACAGCCTGAGGGAGTTGGGGCTGTTCAGGATGGAGATGAGAAGGCTCCCAGGAGACCTAATTGTGGCCTTCCAGTATGTTAAGGGGGCTACAAGAAAGCTGGGGAGGGACTTTTGAGGGTGCCAGGGAGTGATAGGACTGGGGGGAATGGAACAAAACTAGAAATGGGTAGATTGAGATTGGATGTTAGGAAGAAGTTCTTCCCCATGAGGGTGGTGAGAGACTGGCACAGGTTGCCCAGGGAGCTGATGGAAGCCTCATCCCTGGATGTTTTAAAGGCCAGGCTGGATGTGGCTCTGAGCAACCTGATGTAGTGTGAGGTGTCCCTGCCCATGGCAGGGGGGTTGGAACTAGATGATCCTTGAGGTCCCTTCCAACCCTGACAATTCTATGGTTCTAACTAATGACCAATGGCAGTACTGCTGGTTTGCATTAGAGCAGAGGTCTTCTTGTGGGAAGCTGGAAAGATAGAAGGGAAGTGTTAAAAATCTCTACATGCTACTCACTTGCTAGATCTTGTTAGTAAGGCAGTTATGGCTGCCTGAATGAAGAAGCTTCCTCCTGGGCCTCCAGAGATTCCTCAAATGAAAATGTTTACAGCCCAACAGAAATGTGGCTTTCTTTTTTGCTTCACTACAGTTATGGCATGAGACTTAAAATGCACTTGTAATGAAAATAGAGACTGGATGGGGCACTTGGTGCCATGGTTTGGTTGATTATATAGTGTTGGATGACGGCTGGACTTGATGATCTCAAAGGTCTCTTCCAACCTGGTTAATGCTATGCTATGCCATTCCATTCTATTCTATTCTATTCTATTCTATTCTATTCTATTCTATTCTATTCTATTCTATTCTTTATTCTATTTCTATTCTATTCTATTCCATTCCATTCCATTCCATTCCATTCCATTCTATTCTATTTTCCATTCCACTCCACTCCACTCCACTCCACTCCACTCCACTCCACTCCACTCCACTCCACTCCACTCCACTCCACTCCACTCCATTATATTCTATAGCTAAATGAACACACAGCAGTGGTTTATCCTCTTCCTTTCATACTCCAGTTACTAGCAAGGTAGTGGACTGGAAAAGCTTGCAGGACATCTTCAGCTTTTTTCATTCTCACTTACTAGAGAGGCATTGGTGCTATTTAAAATACAGTATTGATTGGCTTTCACTCTAGTTTGTTTTGACAAAAACCCTAGGCTAAATTTGCTCATGAATGCTCTGGGAGCAGCCTGTTTCATGTCAGCATGTCCCACAAAGAGAGGCCACTGAGTGAAACTTAAGAGGGTATGCAGGGCAAGGCACAGAGCCACTACAAGTTTGTGAAAGGGATAGTCCCAGAATCTGGCTGTCCATATTTAGGTGAGAATTTCAGCTCATAATGGAATGCTTGTGACACACTCCTAAAGTGGAGAGTGAGGACAAAGGGAAGTGAGAGCAGCAATGCTGTGTGTCCTAAATATAGCAAATTGTTCTTCTCATGTGGCTTACCATGAGTTGGAGGATACTAATCTCTAACAAGTCTTTTACCAGTGCAGAACAGAAGTTTGTAATTTAATAGAAATACATTTTGGTGGAGATCACAAATGAGTGCCCTTTTCCCATGCTGCAACAGGAATTTACCCTACAGTGAAGCTATTTACTGTGTCCAGTTCTAGGCCCCTCAGTTTAGGAAAGATGTTGACTTGCAGGAATGTGTCCAAAGAAGGGCAACAAAGCTGGGGAGGGGTCTGGAGCACAGCCCTGTGAGGAGAGGCTGAGGGAGCTGGGGTTGCTTAGCCTGGAAAAGAGGAGGCTCAGGGGAGACCTTTTTGCTCTCTACCTGAAGGGAGGTTGTAGCCAGGTGGGGATTGGTCTCTTCTCCCAGGCAACCAGCACCAGAACAAGAGGACAGAGTCTCAAGCTGTGCCAGGGGAGTTTAGGCTGGATGTTAAGAAGAAGTTCTTCATAGAAAGAGAGCTTGGCCATAGGAATATGCTGCCCAGGGAGGTGGTGGAGTCACCATCACTGGGGGTCTTTAGGAAGAGACTGGATGGGGTGCTTGGTGCCATGGTTTAGTTGATTAGATGGTGTTGGGTGATAGGTTGGACTCGATGATCTCAAAGATCTCTTCCAACCTGGTTAATTCCATTCTATTCTATTCCATTCTATTCTATTCTATTCTATTCTATTATTCTATTCTATTCTATTCTATTCTACTCTATTCTATTCTATTCTATTCTCTGTGGACAAACATGTTTTTAACCATATCATTTAGAGGTTTTGAGGCATTTTTTGTTTCTGACAAAATGAGTAGCTCTTCTAATTGTATGAGTGTGGATGGATGCCTTTTTATTTACATCACTGACAAAGTAGTTCATCTTATTTCCCACAGATGCCTACACAACTTCAGAAGTGACATACATTTGGACTTACAATGCTTCAGACTCAGTGCAGGTGGCACCAGATGGCTCAAGATTGAACCAGTATGATCTTTTAGGCCAAACAATTGGGAAAGAGACAGTCAAATCAAGTACAGGTTAGTAAAAGATAATTTTGAAGAAGAAAGCACTCAGCTGTGAAGACCATGATCACTGCTGCTGGTGTTAGAGGGCTACTGGAAAAAAACTGTTTGGAGACTTGATGGGGTGATGGAGACTTGATGGGGTGCTTGGTGGCATGGTTTAGTTGTTTAGGTGGGTTGGATTGGTTGATGGGTTGGACACAATGATCTTGAAGGTCTCTTCCAACCTGGTGTATTGTAGTGTATTGTATTATATCAGATATATACAATACAATACAATACAATATTATATTGTTTTGTATTATATCATAGCCTGTTAATGTTTGGTACAAGTAACACACAGCAGCACTTTACTAGTTCTTTGGAGTTAATAACAGATGGGCAGAATCCAAGGGCAGGAGATTGAACACATCCAAGTGCCAGGTGCTGCACATTGGCCACAGCAACCCCAGGCAGTGCTACAGGCTGGGGGCAGAGTGGCTGGAGAGCAGCCAGGCAGAAAGGGACCTGGGGGTGCTGGTTGATGGGAGGCTGAACATGAGCCTGCAGTGTGCCCAGGTGACCAAGAAGGCCAATGGCATCCTGGCCTGCATCAGGAACAGTGTGGCCAGCAGGAGCAGGGAGGTCATTCTGCCCTGTACTCAGCACTGGTTAGGCCACACCTCGAGTCCTGTGTCCAGTTCTGGGCCCTCAGTTAGGAGGATGTTGAGTTGCTGGAAGGTGTCCAGAGAAGGACAACAAGGTTGGTGAGGGGTTTGGATCACAAGCTCTATGAGGAGAGGCTGAGGGAGCTGGGGTTGCTTAGTCTGGAGAGGAGGAGACTCAGGGGTGACCTTATTGCTCTCTACAACTACCTGAGGGGAGGTTGTAGCCAGGCAGAGGTTGGTCTCTTCTCCCAGGCACCCAGCACCAGAACAAGAGGACACAGTCTCAGGATGCACCAGGGGAAGTTTAGACTGGATGTTAGGAGGAAGTTCTATACAGAGAGAGTGATTGCCCATTGGAATGGGCTGCCCAGGGAGGTGGTGGAGTCACCATCATTGGAGGTATTCAGGAGGAGACTTGATGGGGTGCTTGGTGCCATGATCTAGTTGTTTAGGTGGATTGGATTGGTTGATAGGTTGGACGCGATGATCTTGAAGGTCTCTTCCAACCTGGACTTATTGTATTGTAACTGATGATAACAGAGGTGAACTTGTCCCCAGTGACTGTTCTTTAGTGTTGCCTGGAGCCCAGGCTTGAATCCTAACATTTGCAGCCCAAGTCTGGGATAATTTTTCATTTCCTGTGGTAAGTGACAACTTTCATCTCTTAAATGGTGAAGCATGCAAGCATTTTTTTCCTTCCATTGTGTTTTTGGCATTAAGCACTGAATTATTCTACTGCACTCTAGACTGTGTGCCTACATGTGTCAGGCTGTGATGGACCCACCCCCCCACCCCCCTCTCCTGACTGCAGATTAAGTTCTCAGGGTGCCTTTGTGTTAACACAAAGAGTTGCTTTCATACAGAAGCCTGCAGGACGGCAATTCTTATCAGGACATACAAGTCCTTTAAGATCCTGAGCACTGACGTTTCCTGGAGCTCAGTGGGAATAAGATGTAGCTGAAATCAAAAAGTTTCTTATGTGCTGTGAGACGAAATAGATTCTACTACAGAACACGTTCTGTGCATTTGGATCACACAAAAGCAACCAGACTTTGGGGCTTTTCTTACCACACAAAATGGACTTTCTAAGATGATAATGCTTTGTTTCATTGCATGTTTTTGTTTGTCTGTGACACCTAGGTGAATACACGGTAATGACAGCTCATTTTCACCTGAAGAGGAAAATTGGCTATTTTGTCATCCAGACTTACCTCCCCTGCATCATGACTGTCATTCTCTCTCAAGTGTCATTCTGGCTGAACAGAGAGTCTGTACCTGCCAGGACAGTCTTTGGTGAGTACACTGAATAGCATTAGCTTTGTTGTTTGCAACAGCTGAAGCTGCTAGGAAGCTTTTCTGAAGTTTGCTTTTTCATTCCAGTCACTGTGTTTGCAGAATGTGATGCTGCTAGTCCTAACAGCTCCCAGCTGCAGATTACAGATCTCCTGAGAACCCCAAAGGTTTGGGGAATTAGCACAGACAAGAAAATTACCCATGTATCATAGAATGGCTCAGGTTGGAAGGGAGCTTAGAGATTATTTTCTGGTCCAACACCCTGCCGTGGGCAGGGACACCTCTCCACTAGACTTGGTTGCCCAAGGTCTCATCCAATCTGGCATTAAACACCCACAGGGAGGAGGCATCCACAGCCTCCCTGGGCAGCCTATTGCAGAGTCTCACCACCCTTGTACAGAAGAACTTCTTTCTAAGATCCAGTCTAATCCTGCTCTCCCTCAGCTTCAAACCGTTCCCCCTTATCTTGTGCTAGACACCCTTATGAAAAGTCCCTCTTCAGCTTTCCTGTAGCACCCTGAAAGGTGGTTGTAGCCAGGAAGGGGTTGGCCTCTTCTCTCTAGCAACCAGCACCAGAACAAGGGGACACAGTCTCAAGCTGCGCCAGGGGAAGTTTAGGCTGGAGGTGAGGAGGAAGTTCTTCACTGAGCGAGTCATTCGTCATTGGAATGTGCTGCCCAGGGAGGTGGTGGAGTCACCGTCCCTGGAGGTGTTCAAGAGGGGACTGGATGTGGCACTTGGTGCCATGGTCTAGTCATGGGGTCTGTGGTGACAGGTTAGATTCAATGATCTTTGAGGTCTCTTCCAACCTTAGTGATACCGTGTGATCCCTTCAGGTATTGGAAGGCAGCTATAAGTTCCCCCAGCAGTCTTCTCTAGGCTGAGCCACCCCAGCTCCCTCAGCCTATCTTTATAGCAGAAGCGTTCCAGCCCTTTCATCATCCTTGTGGCCCTCCTCTGGAGTTGTATTTGAGGAGTATTTGAGGTGGGGTCTCACAAGAGCAGAGTAAAGAAAAAGAGTCTTCTCTCTTGACATGCTGGTCACACTCCTTAACTTTTAAGAGGAAAATATACGTACTGAAGGTGTCCAGAGAAGGGCCACAAGGATGATCAGAGGGCTGTCTCCTATGGGGACAGACTGAAGGAGTTGGGGCTGTTCAGTCTGGAGAGAAGGTGGCTCTGAGGTGACCTCATTGTGGCCTTCCAGTATCTGAAGGGGGCTACAAGAAGGCTGGGGAGGGACTTCTCAGGCTACCAGGGAGTGATAGGACTAGGGGGAATGGAATGAAGCTGGATTTGGGGAGATTCAGGCTGGAGGTGAGGAGGAAGTTCTTCACCATGAGAATGGTGAAGCCCTGGAATGGGTTGTCCAGGCAGGTGGTTGAGGCCCCGTCCCTGGAGGTATTTAAGCCCAGGCTGGACGAGGCTCTGGCCAGCCTGATCTAGTGTGGGGTGTCCCTGCCCATGGCAGGGGGGTTGGAACTGGATGATCCTTGTGGTCCCTTCCAACCCTGACTGATCCTATGATACTAAAAAGATTATTGTGTTTCTATTTAAAAAGTGAATGTTTATTCCTTTCTGCAGTGTGTTACTTACCTTGGTTTTACCCAGATATCCTGGTGCCTGGTAGAGTAACACATTTCTAAATATATTTGAAAATTAAATGACCTTTTCATTTGCAGAATCATTTGAACATGTCAAACTTTGCAGGCTGCCCTTCTTTAAAAGTAACCCTGTCCTGGGGATCTGGACAAAACTCTCACTAGTTCAAATTGGAGTAAAAACAACAAACATCTTCAGCAGTGCAAAATAATTCTTTGCCTCCTCCAATAAGGTTTTGTTCCATGTTAAAGCAAAGTAACAAATGTCTTCCTTCCTAAAATAGTTTCAATTCCTTTTGTTTGCCTTTAAAGAAAACCAGATTAACAGAACCTAAAGAAAGTAATTTCTGTGTGAATTCAGCCACCAGGAATGCTGCATAAAATCATCTGATTAGTCATCAGCAAGCACCATGCAACACTTCAAAGCACAGCCCAGACACGATGCACAGCAACACTTTGCTGTGAGACTCTACCTCCTGGTAGAGAAAATGCCACACAAAGCACTGTGGAAAAATTGCAAGTTAGAATATGAGCTTTATTGATGTCAGGGCTACAGGCTGGGGTCAGAGTGGCTGGAGAGCTGCCAGGCAGAAAGGGACCTGGGGATACTCGTTGATAGTAGGTTGAACATGAGCCTGCAGTGTGCCCAGGTGGCCAAGAAGGCCAATGGCATCCTGGCCTGCATCAGGAACAGTGTGGCCAGTAGGAGCAGGGAGGTCATTCTGCCCTGTGCTCAGCACTGGTTAGGCCACACCTTGAGTCCTGTGTCCAGTTCTGGGCCCCTCAGTTTAAGAAAGATGTTGAGATGCTGGAAGGTGTCCAGAGAAGGGCAACAAAGCTGGGGAGGGGTCTGGAGCACAGCCCTGTGAGGAGAGGCTGAGGGAGCTGGGGTTGCTTAGCCTGAAGAAGAGGAGGCTCAGGGGAGACCTTATTGCTGTCCACAACTCCCTGAAGGGAGGTTGTAGCCAGGTGGGGTTTGGTCTCTTCTCCCAGGCAACCAGCACCAGAACAAGTGGACACAGTCTCAAGCTGTGCCAGGGGAGGCTTGGGCTGGATGTTAGGAAGAAATTCTTCCCAGCAAGAGAGATTGGCCATTGGAATGTGCTGCCCAGGGAGGTGGTGGAGTCACCATCACAGGAGGTGTTTAAAAAGAGCCTGGATGAGTCCCTTGGTGCCATGGTTTAGTTGATCAGATGGTGCTGGGTGATAGGTTGGACTTGATGATCTCTGAGGTCTTTTCCAACCTGGTTAATTCCGTATTCTATTGGGTGCAAGGGATGGGTGGTTTCATTTGGACTAGGATTTAGCCATGTTTGCCTTTGCAGCTGTCAGGCAGATTTGGGGGTTGGGTTGTGTTGTTTTGTTGGGTTTGTTGGAGTTTTTTTCTTCAAAATCTGGTGTGAATTTGACCAGTTTTGCTTATCATGCATCACATGTCTGTTTCCCAGCCTTGCAAGTGCACTGTCAAATCCAGCCATATTTTTGTCTTTGCCCTTTTCTCTACCCTCTCCTATATATTTAGGACATTCTAACTGGTTTGTGCAAAATAAGTCTCGCATGTTCTCTTCTAAAAATGCACTTTCTGTTCCTGTGTTGTCCATAACAGTATCACACCACATCAGTGACAAAGCACTGGGATAATTTTCCTGGGATGTTGTGTCTCTTCCTGCAGGCATCTTTCTTGCTCCTATTTTTTTGTTCACTTTATTGGGTTTTTTTAAATCAGTACTTTATTTGGGTTACTTTGGGGAGGGACTTTTGAGGGTGTCAGGGAGTGATAGGACTGGGGGGAATGGAGCAAAACTGGAAATTAATAGATTCAGATTGGATGTTAGGAAGAAGTTGTTCCCCATGAGGGTGGTGAGACACTGGCACAGGTTGCCCAGGGAGCTGGTGGAAGCCTCATCCCTGGAGGATTTTAAAGCCAGGCTGGATGTGGCTGTGAGCAACCTGATGTAGTGTGAGGTGTCCCTGCCATGGCAGGGGGCTTGGAACTGGCTGAGCCTTGAGGTCCCTTCCAACCCTAACAATTCTCTTAGCCTGTCTTGAGACAAGTGGGTAGAATGGCCTCAAGAACAGAACCACACCACCCAGGAGATCTTCTTGAGCTCTGGAAGGGACTCACTACTGGAGCAGTGTCCCACTTATTCAAAGCACCACTTGGCATTTATTATTTCATGTTTGAAAGGAGTTACTTTCCTTTCCCCTTTCTACTCCCTCACGTTGCAGTTTCAACTTCTAGGTTAACATTAAGCTTCTTTTCTAGTTGAGCTCTTTAATCCCTTTCCTTATGGCCTCCATTTAATATTGTTGACCTAAGCCATCCCAAATGAATGGTATCATAATGTTATATTGTTTCAACCTTGCTTTAAGTTATTGGGAGAAGGAAGTTTGATCATCATTAATTAAATAAGCCTTGAATGTGTTTTCTCCAGCAGATAAATTTGAGAAGCATTTGATTGCATTTTTAATGAAGGGAAATAAGGCTGATTTGTAATGCTTCCATTTAGTGGCAAGATTACAATCTCTTTCATTTAGTAATGTGTTTATTGTTACACATTCGGAGTCAGCAGTATGAGCAAAACTAATCTTGGGCAGCTTATTGAATTCTTGCTTGGTTTTGAAGGGGTCATAACACTGAGAAGCATCCCATGTGTTTCAATAGCAGGATTAGATGCAGGTGACAGGAAAAACATCAGAAATGAGTTTTCTTAGTGCTATAGTTACCTGTGGTTTTTCCAGCTCACAGAGTAGGAATAATAGAAGGGAGGGTGCAGCCAGGTGGGGGTTGGTCTCTTCTCCCAGGCAAGCAGCACCAGAACAAGAGGACACAGTCTCAAGCTGTGCCAGGGGAGGTTTAGGCTGGATGTTAGGAAGAAATTCTTCATGAAAGAGAGCTTGGCCATTGGAATGAGCTGCCCGGGGAGGTGGTGGAGTCACCATCCCTGGAGGTCTTTAGGAAGAGCCTGGATGAGGCACTTGGTGCCATGGTTTAGTTGATTAGATGGTGTTGGGTGATAGGTTGGGCTTGATGACCTCAGAGGTCTTTTCCAACCTTGTTGATTCTATGATTCAATGACAGTGTAGTTTCAATGAGATGGCCTAGCACCCTGTCAAGCTGAGTCTTAAAACTGACCAATGTTCTTGGCCTTCCATGCTGTTTAAAAGGACATCTGGCCTTCTGTGTTTTGGTTGGGGATCTTTTTAACCAAAAACAGTAGACAGAGCACTTCAGCTATTTTCTACAGTCTTCCTCTTCACGGTCGTTGAGAATTATCTCCTGGTGTCTAAGCAGGATCACATGCTCTCAAATAATACATAGGCATTGTGTAAGTGGGGGGGCAAAAAAACCCACAACAGCATAGTGTGCAGCCAAATGTTTTGGTAGAATCCTTTCAAATTGCACTATCACCAGAATCTGCAAGCTTTTGTTTAGCCCTCCAACCGTTTGCTCGTGGAGTGATAAAATGAAACAGTAATCTGTGCCTCTGTAGAAGGGACAGCAGGCTTTTCTTTCTGCTGCTGTTTGTATTTAGAAACCTATTCAGGTTTTGGAGCAGGTTGAGCCATCTAATTACCTAACAATATGTGTAATTACTGGGGAGAAGAAAGAAAGAGTGAAGTAACACAGCAATGGAATTAGCGTTCTAATGCAAAGGGAGGAATAGAAAGTAGTTTATTGGTACTTTTGTGATACATTCCTCGACCATTCTGTGTGTCTTTGCAAAGTGCTGTGATGGAAAGGTAAAGGTGTGGAAGGAGCAGCGTGAAATGGAACAAAGGTTAAGGATTTTGTACGGTTTGTAAAGCTGGAGTACCTCTTTTGTTACAGCAGAGTCCTTTGGTAACTCATTTAGGCCTTTCATTTTGAAAGGAGATGTCCACTTTCTAACGTGAGAAGGCTGGGACATGGCTGAGTTGATTCACATTTATTCCAATTAGAAAGATCAGTTGATACAGAAAGATGTGTGGCCAGCAGATCGAGTGAAGTGATTCTGGTGGGACCTCATCTGGAGTACTGCATCCAGCTCTGGAGCCCTGATAGAGAGGGTCCAGAGGAGGGCCACAAAAACGATCAGGGGGTTGGAGCACCTCTGCTATGAGGACAGGCTGAGGGAGCTGGGGGTGTTCAGCCTGGAGAAGAGGAGGCTCTGGGGAGACCTAACAGTGGCCTGCCTACAATAAGGATGGAGAGAGGCTGTTTACAAAGGACTACCGTGACAGGACAGGGGGTGATGGATTCAAACTAGAGAAGGGCAAATTCAGATTGGATGTTAGGAACAAGTTCTGCACCATGCGGGTAGTCGAACGCTGAAACAGGTTGCCCAGGGAGGTGGTTGAGGCTCCATCCCTGGAGATAATCAAGGTGAGGTTTGACAGGGCTCTGGGCAGCCTGATCTAGCTGAGGATGTCCCTGCTGCCTGCAGAGGGGGGTTGGGCTGGATGACCTTTGGAGGTCCTTCCAACCCAGACCATTCTGTGAGTCTGTTAAGAGGTGAAATTAAGATCAAAAAGGACTTATCCCTGTCAAAGAGTAGCCTGACTTTTGCACACAAATGTGGGCACAAGCCACTCCTCATGATGGATTATCACTTCATTATTGATGTGCTAGCTTCTCCAGTTTCCAGTGTATGTTTTTAGTTAGGCAATTCTATTTTCCACCCCAGTTTGCCTCTTCTGCTGTTGTGTGGCAATAAGTCATGCACCGAGTGACAGAAATTGTTTGCCCAAAGTTGACTGCCTAACTTTAATCACATCTTGAATTGGTATCCATCTGTCCTGGAATCAAAACAAGACAGAACAAATATAAATGTAGTGCCAGTGCAAAGTGTGGAATTTACAGCTCTGGAGATGGATATCCTCTCTCCAGTGAGCAGATGCTCTTTCAAAAGCAGAACCATAAGAAAAAAAAATATATCCTAGGCAATCACATAGCTCCAGTCTTGGCCTGCATGGATCATCATCATAGTTGAGAGTAGCTCTGAAGAAAGGAACTTGGGTGTGTTGAGTGATGAGAAGCTCACCACGAGCTGGCAGTGCCCTCATGCAAGGCACTCACGCAGAAGGCAAACTGTGTGCTGGGCTGCATCAAGAGGACTGTGGCCAGCAGAGCAAGAGAGGGGATTCTGCCCCCTTACTCTGCTCTGCTGAGACCCCATCTCAGATACTGTGTTCAGTTCTAATGTCCCCAGCATAAGAAGGGGACAGAGATGTTGGAACAAGTGCAGAGGAGGGCCACAAAGGCTGCCCGTGGAGGTGGTGGAGTCACCTTCACTGGAGGTGTTCAGGAAGAGGCTTGATGGGGTGCTTGGTGCCATGGTTTAGTTGTTTAGGTGGGTTGGGTTGTATTGTATTGTATTGCATTGTATTGTATTGTATTGTATTGTATTGAGGTGGGTTGGATTGGTTGATGGGTTGGACACGATGATCTTGAAGGTCTCTTCCAACCTGGTGTATTGTTGTATTGTATTGTATTATTGCTATGGGGATATGCCAAGGGAGCTGTTCAGCCTAGAGAAGACTCTTGGAGGACCTTAGAGCTGCCTTCCAATACCTGAAGGGAGCCTACTGGAAGGCTGCAGAGGGACTTTTCCTAAGGGTGTCTAGCAACAGGACAAGAGGGAATGATTTGCAGCTGATTTAGTCTTTTATTGCAAAGAAGACTTAATAATACTGATTTTCCAAATGAGCTATAACCACGGAATCACAGAATGTCAGGATCAGAAGGGACCTTGAAAGATCATCCAGTCTGACCCCCCTGCCAGAGCAGGATCACCTAGAGCAGATCACACTGGAATGCATCCAGATGGGTTTTGAATATCTCCAGAGAGGGAGACTCCACAACCCCCTGGGCAGCCTGCTCCAGGGTTCTGTCACCCTCACAGGGAAAAAGTTTTTCCTCATGTTCACATGGAACTTCCTCTGCCTCAGCTTCCACCACTGCCCCTTGTGCTGTCATTGGGCATCACCCAGCAGAGCCTGGCTCCATCCTTTTGGCACACACCTTTTACATCTTTGTAAACATGAATGAGGCCACCTCTCAGTCTCCAGCCTAAAGGGCCCCAGCTCCCTCAGTCTCTCCTTGTAAGGAAGATGTTCCACTCCCTTAATCATTTTTGTGGCTCTGCAGTGGGCTCTTTCAAGCAGTTCCTTTAGGTCCTTCTTGAGGCCCAGAACTGGACACAGTATTTCAGATGTGGCCTCACCAGGGCAGAGTAGAGGGGGAGGAGAACCTCTCTTAACCTACTAACCACAGTCTTTCTAATCCACCCCAGAATGGCATTTGCCTTCGTGGCCAGAGGAGCACATGTGCAAAGCCATTCTGCTTTCTGCCTGGAGAACAGCAAGTCTAATAATGCTATAGATTACTAAATTGACAGGTAGTAGAGATTCCATTTTCTGTCCTATTTTTCCCCTTGCTCAGTTCAGGTAAAATGACTGTGGTAGCTTGGCCATCCCTGAATTTATAGAATTCAAGGATAAATGAGGGAGCCTTGGCAATTGCCTGACAGTGGCCTGGTTGCTTAGCATTTGGGTCACAAAGCGGTGTGGCTCACTGAACTCTTTCAGGGGAGCTGTCAGTCAGCAGCAAGATACAAGATGTAAATTCGTGAGGTTTTAACTGAGACTGGAAAAGGTCAGCAGTTAATCTTCAATTGGATTCCTGGAGGAGGCAATGGGGCTCCCAGAAGATGAGTTTCTTGTACAAGTGAGGACTTAAACAGAGCAGTAACTGTATATATTTACATGTGGATAAGGTCACCTTAGCTCTGGCAAACAATCACTTCAGTGATGCTTCCATATAAATTAAAGTGATCTATCTGCAGCTCAGGACCAGTGTTAACATTTGGATGTGGTAATTTTAAATGTAAGATAGACTGCCTTTTCCCTGAGGTGCTGCAAATAATCAAGCCATATGTTGTGTAAGTGTTAGGAGAGAAGAAATTCTGTACAAAATACGTTGGCTACACGTTTCCATGCAGCGTGGTCTGAGAGGCGCTTCCCTTTCGCTGTGTGTGCTGGGGGATCACAAGAGTGTCACAGGCCGATTCCAGCCCAAATCCACTTCTTTAATTGCTGGAGGTTGAAAACCAGCAATTGGAGAGTGATGTTTGCTAAGGTGTCTGGATACTGAGTGACTCAGCAGGGTGTTTCTGATCCTTGTTTTCCCTGCTGCACAGGCTTTTAGAGGCACATCAAGGGAGAACGGCGCCGAGGCTGCGTCCACTCAGCTTTGCTCTGTCATCCTTTGTAGCACCCTCAGAGTTGGAGATGCTTTACAGGAAAGATGGCAATTACAAAGCCCGAGGAGGTCTGAGTAGGTGTAATTGCTGCCTCTCTACCCTCTCACGCAGCAGTTAAAAATGCTGCTCTCAGAGCAGAAGGAAAATTCGAGCCAGGTCATTCCTGCAGAACCCAGATGACAGATTGGCGACAGCGGAGGATCTGGCTTAGGCAGAGTGACTTGACTTTCTCTTGGGAATCCTCTTACAACAATTTCATGAGTGTCTAGTTGTTGAAGCTGTGATCTGCTCTTACTAATACTTCTGCATCTCCTTTGCCTGCCATAATGGAGTGTAGGTTTGCTGATCAATGCTGAGCATATCCCATTGTGTTGCTTTTCATTCTGGAGACATCTTTAACGGCATGCCACAAAGGGAACAGTTTAGTTTGTCTAAATGTGATTCGGCCTGAGGTGAGAAAACAGATTTACTTAAGGGATGGAGCCTGCAGTTGTGGCCGTGGGTTTCTGCTTGCTCAAACTGATTCAGAAAAATGTTCTTTTTTTCCCTTCCCTCCTATGTATCTTCTTTTTTTCCTGTTGTTCTGATTTTTTTGGATTGTAAATCCTGACTTCCTACTGGGTTTTCATTACGGACAAAGTACTGTGAATTCCCACAGTGAAAGAGCATTCTTCCAGGGCCACCCAGTCTTGTTTCCTGACAGACACATAATACACAGGCAGAATGCTCTAGCATTTTGAAATCCTTGGACCCTTGTTACCTGGAGGAAAGCTTAACCTGCTTCTATCTTCAGCTACACCACTGGATGGTAGTGAGACAGCTATTGGCAAAGAGAAAAGAAATGATTACTTCTACTAACAAAGCTCAGGTTGTGTGGTGCTGTCAGTTCCACACCCGAAGCCAGCCAACAGATATTAACACGTTCATCATTAGGAGTGTAATGCTGCAGAATAGCATGATTCCATCAAAGAATGGTTAATTTTGTCCCTCACATGTCCTGACGTTCAAAAAAAAACTGACAATATTCTCCATCTCCTGTAAGCACACTCTTCAGCTAACTGAAAAAGGGGGAAGCTTAGACAACAAAAATTGGTCTAAAACACTTCAAAGGAAACTCCATATGCAGCCTTTAATATGAGCCTGGCACTTTGCCACCACTTAGATCGCCACATTTTCTGTTGTGTTTCCCAACCATACCATAAGAATCCTTGGTTTGCATTTTTCCTCACAGTCAAAGCTCTTCTGGATGTGAGGAGGAAGTTCTTCACCCTGAGAGTGGTGAAGCCCTGGAATGGGTTGTCCAGGGAGGTGGTTGAGGCCCCGTCCCTGGAGGTGTTTAAGCCCAGGCTGGATGAGGCTCTGGCCAGCCTGATCTAGTGTGGGGTGTCCCTGCCCATGGCAGGGGGGTTGGAACTAGATGATCCTTGTGGTCCCTTCCAACCCTGACTGATACTACAGTACTATGATATTCTGAGTTATTTCTGTTGGTCCCCCGGCAGGAGTCACCACAGTGCTGACAATGACAACGCTGAGCATCAGCGCTCGGAACTCGCTCCCCCAAAGTGGCCTACGCGACGGCTATGGATTGGTTCATTGCTGTCTGCTATGCCTTCGTGTTCTCTGCACTCATTGAATTTGCAACTGTAAACTACTTCACAAAACGAGGATGGGCCTGGGATGGAAAGAGTGTGGTGAATGATAAGGTAAGTGAGAAGGAATCACAGATTGTTAGGGGTTGGAAGGAACCTCGGAAGATCATCTAGTCCAACCTGCCTGCCAGAGCAGGCCATAGCCCTATTGCCAGTGAGTGGCACTCAAACAGCTCCATCATTCCCAGGTGGCCAAGAAGGCCAATGGCATCCTGGCTTGCATCAGAAATAGTGTGGCCAGCAGGAGCAGAGAGACCATTCTGCCCTGTACTCAGCACTGGTTAGGCCACACCTTGAGTACTGTGTCCAGTTCTGGGCCCCTCAATTCAACTATGACATGAGACACTTGAACATGTCCAGAGAAGGACAACGAGGCTGGGGAGAGGTCTTGAGCACAAGCCCTGTGAGGAGAGACTGAGGGAGCTGGGGATGTTAAACCTGAAGAAGAGGAGGTTCAGGGGAGACCTTGTTGCTCTCTACAACTACCTGGAAGGAGGTTGCAGACAGGTGGGGGTTGGTCTCTTCTCCCAGGCAACCAGCACCAGAACAAGAGGACACAGTCTTAAGCTGTGCCAGGGGAAGTTTAGGCTGGAGGTGAGGAGAAAGTTCTTCCCAGAAAGAGAGATTGGCCCTTGGAATATGCTGCCCAGGGAGGTGGTGGAGTCCCCGTCCCTGGAGGTGTTTAGGAAGAGACTGGACGTGGCACTTGATGCCATGGTTTAGTTGTCATGAGGTGGTAGGTTGGATTTGATGATCTCTGAGGTCTTTTCCAACCTTATTGATTCTATGATTCTATTGTTCTGATAAAATAGGCTGCATAAGACCCCCTCCAAAACATGATGCATTCAATCAGAAAGACCTAGAAGTGTTTTCAGTCCTGATCAAATATATATCTGCTCTGATCTAGCTAGTTTTACTTGGTCTCAACAATCCAGATGATTTTTTTGTAATGTGGTGGGTTGAGATTCCCCCTCCCAACATTAATTTTGCCAGACTAACTCAGCTGGAAGCAAATGGAAGCTGTATTTACAAGCAGAACTACAATCTACAATGCAATGCAATGAACATGTACAATATATTCAGTAGTTACCATATTATCCGGATACTTACAATTAACAAACCAGGGAAGCCATTCCAGATACTAACAATTAACAAACCAGAGACCAGGGAAGCCATTCCATTGCCTCCCCCAACTCCCTGTCCCAAAGGAAAGAGGAGCAGAGAGGGAAAGCAGTGGGTAGACTTAACCAAAACAACGCAGCCAAGGTCAGCAGAAGCAGATTAATCTCTCTCGAGTGAAGCAAGCAGAGAAGAGATCAGAAAAGAGAGAAAATTGCTTTGGTACAGTCACTTTCATATAGATATTTAATATATAGATATTTAATATATAGATATTTTCTCCAATGAGATTGTTTAGAGTACTCTTCAGAATCACAGAATCAATAAGGCTGGAAAAGACCTCAGAGATCATCAAGTCCAACCTATCACCCAACACCTCCTGACTAACTAAACCATGGCTTCAAGTGCCACGTCCAATCCCTTTTGGTTTTCCTTTTTGCACCCAATAGTGTTTTTATTTATATTTTCTACTTTGCTGCTCAAAGTCTGTAACAAAATTTTGAAGGCATAGCCTAAAAGCCACCACAGCTGGCAGCAGTCTTGACTTTCCCTTGACTCCTCAGATACAGCTGTTTGTCTGGTTATTCCAGAAATCGAATCCAGATCGTATTGGCTGCTGCTATTTTGTACCACTTCATCTGGCTGAGTTGGCAATAAGAGGAACATTACAGAAAGATATCATGTCAATTGATTTTTTTTTTCCCCTGGTAACTGAGGATCAGCAAAACAACTGAATGTGAAAGCTATTAATAACAGAATCCAGAGGGTTTGAAACTTTTCAGTGTTCTGAAACTCGCCCTCAGGCGACACTGATTTTTGAGCTAATTTGAACAGCAGCTGTAGCAGATTCTGAGCACTTCACCTATGATATATTGATGCACTTGAGTGCTCACAAACACAGCCAGGCCTTAATTTTCTGGTATGGCTAGTAGCGTCGGTACGGGAGCATGAAGAAATTCCAACCTGATAGGATTTCATACTCTCTGAACAACATGAACTGGTGAGACACCTAAATTTGTGTCAAGCTTTACAGCTGATGACTTTAATAACACAGAGCAAATGCTCAGGCTGAATTGTTCTCATTTTGACTAACTGAATATCACAGAATCACCAAGGTTGGAAGAGACCTCAAAGATCATCAAGTCCAACCCATCACCACAGACCTCATGACTAAACCATGTGACATAATTTTGTCCTATCCCAGCCCCCTGATTCTCCCAGTGGGAAAGAATTACTGTGTTGTTTTCTATTTTTCTTGGGGTTTTTTTGTTTATGTTTTTGACAAAGAATATTCTGATTTCTGGGGTTCTGCCCCAAAATAGGTCAGAATATGATTTGCTTCCCAGATGATAACAGTAGTCGTGAAGCAAAGATTAATTAACTGCTGGTTTCTCAGCATTTTGAATGCATAAAGCACAATCAGAGAATCGTAGAATCAGGTTGGAAAAGACCTCAGAGATCACCAAGTCCAACCTGTTACCTAATACCTAACACCTCAGGACAACTAAACCATGGCTTCAAGTGCCATATCCAATCCTTATCTGAACACCTCCAGGGACGGTAACTCCACCACCTCTCTGGGCAGCATATTCCAATGGCAAATTCTCTTTCTGGGAAGAACTTTCTCCTCACCTCCAGCTTAAACCTCCCCTGGCACAGCTTGAGACTGTGTCCTCTTGTTCTGGTGCTGGTTGTCTGGGAGAAGAGACCAACCACCACCTGGCTGCAACCTCCCTTCAGGTAGCTGTAGAGAGCAATGAAGTCTCCATGAGCTTCCTCTTCTCCAAGCTAACCAACCCCAACTTGCATAAGGAAGCAAAATGTGCAGTTAATGGTAAAGGGGAATCAGAGGGGATGGGTTTACTGTTTATAAATCTTTTTGATTTCTGAATGAGTAAGGACTATACATAGCTGCAGGATCTGTTCCCTTGTGCTAGAAGCAGATGCTGAGTCAGTACAAGTTTATCAGCATGTGTGAAGCTTTTCAGACTGGCATGTTGCCCTGGCATTGTAATAATGTAGAGAGCCCTTACAAACTCTCCCATCATCATTTGGCTGCTCCTTTAAATTAATATAGCAGTGTCATTCATGATCTCAGGACTGGGAGCTGTTTAACAGCTATGTAGTAATTCCTTCCCTGGAAAGGACAAAATGAGACATTTCATTTGAATATTTGTCTCTCATTCACATGTCCAGTTCTGGTTTAGAATAGAATAGAATTAACCAGGTTGGAAAAGACCTTTGAGATCATTGAGTCCAACCTGTCAGCCAACACCAATCAATTAAACCATGGCACCAAGTGCCTCATCCAGTCTCTTCTTAAACACCTCCAGTAATGGTGACTCCACCACCTCCCTGGGCAGCACATTCCAATTTTCTCCAACCTGACTTCACAAAAAGCTAACTTTTAACATATTCTTCTTTACAGTGCAGATCTCACTGATGGCATTACAAGTACCTTTAGAAGGCATGCTAAGTGTGTCTGAAAGGAAAGGGTTATAAACCAGCGAGGGTGTTCCTCTTGCGATTTGATTTGGTGATTTGCTCTTGTTTGTGCTGAACACCTTGTTTTCAGCTGTGCACCTAGAGCCAGGCTTACTCTTCACCAAATGAAATGTTGACAGTCAGCTGCGTTCATGTTATATGGAAATTTCCATCTAAGTGCTGTCAACATGGAATTTATCTCACAGGAAAACAGGTGCAGGGATAAGCTACATATTTGATCAGCTCTTTGTTGCAGTCCAGTCAATGAGCTGAATTCCCACCCCAATATTTCTATGCAACCCCATCTCCTGAGACAAGGGAACTGGGGCACAGCATCTAACCACAGAGATGTCAAGATCTGTATATGGCTCTGAAAAATATAAAGCAGGAGCTAATTTGAAACCACAAATGGAAATTAGGTAGATGCCCCACAGGGGGAAGTAAAAAAATTGGAGTCCACCTGTCACAAGAATGCCTCACTTGTGTTCAAATAATAGTGATGCCAGATTGATGTGGGAAATCATGGCCTAGTCTTCATTTTATTACAGTGCCAGGTAATCTGCTTGGTTTATTGTTTCTTTTCCAGTCCATGCATTCACTCCTTCTAGTTCTTTTAGCAGAGAACAGATCTGCTAAAGATCTTGCAGTTGTGTTGTAAGGAGCCAGATACAAAGCAGCTAGAGGAAGACAAGCACTTTCCCAGTTATCCTTGCAAGTACACAGACCCTTCCTCACAAAACTTGAGTAGGGCATCTACTGGTGGAAGAGTCCATGCTTTTAGAGCATTCTTACCTTCCTTCTACCTTCTTTTGAACAGAATAGAACAGAATAGAATTAACCAGGTTGGAAAAGACCTTTGAGATCATCAACTCCAACCTATCACTCAAGACCATCTAATCAACTAAACCATGGCACCAAGCACCCCATCCAGTTTCTTCCTAAAGAGCCCCAGTGATGGTGACTCCACCACCTTTCCTGGGCAGCACATTCCAATGGCAAATCTCTCTTGCTGGGAAGAATTCCTTCCTAACATCCAGCCTAAACCTCCCCTGGCACAGCTTGAGACTGTGTCCTCTTGTTCTGGTGCTGGTTGCCTGGGAGAAGAGACCAACCCCCTTCTGGCTACAACCTCCCTTCAGGTAGTTGTAGGGAGCAAGAAGGTCTCCCCTGAGCCTCCTCTTCTCCAGGCTAAGCAACCCCAGCTCCCTCAGCCTCTCCTCGCAGGGCTGTGCTCGAAACCCCTCCCCAGCTTTGTTGCCCTTCTCTGGACACCTTCCAGCAACTCAACATCTTTCCTAAACTGAGAGGCCCAGAACAGGAAACAGGACTCTAGGTGTGGCCTAACCAGTGCTGAGTACAGGGAACAATGACCTCCCTGCTCCTGCTGGCCACACTATTCCTGATGCAGGCCAGGATGCCATTGTCCACCTGGGCACACTGCTGGCTCATGTTCAGCCTACTTTCAACCACTACCTCCAGGTCCCTTTCTGCCTGGCCACTCTCCAGCCACTCTGACCCCAGATAGACTGGAAGTGTCTTGCCTTTGTGTTTGCATTTGTCAGTATGGTGTTCCTAGTGTTTACTCTAGCATGCTCACCCAGACTCATTTGTTTCTTGAACGTTTGCAATGATGTTTTATTAAGTCTCTGCTGACAAACACCCATTAAATATTTAACTTCATGCTGTCTTCCAATAGAAAAAAGAGAAAGCATCTGTCATTAAGAAAAACAATGCCTATGCAGTGGCTGTTGCCAACTATGCTCCAAATATTACCAAGGACTCAGTGCTACCAACCATCTCCAAGAGCGCTACGACCGCCGAACCCAACAAGGCAAAACCAGAGGCGAAGCCACAGGAAGCCAAGAAGACATTCAACAGCGTTAGCAAAATCGACAGAATGTCTAGAATAGTCTTTCCAGTCTTATTTGGCACTTTCAATTTAGTGTATTGGGCAACATATTTAAACAGGGAGCCCGTCTTACTTGGCTTTGCACCATCAACCTAAACGCTGACTTGCACCGAGGACTCCGAGCATCATTCTAATCAGATAGGTTGTTCGCTATGTACAGTACGACTAATAACTGCTAATCCCTGAACCATTATGTACAGAGTGTATATAGATGTCTTCTCTGTGTGCCTCCAGAGGAGGGACACAGTCTTGACTCATGGGTCCTGCAAGCTGACAGCACCCACAGCAAATGCAGCCAGCTCTTGAAAAAAACAAACCAAACCAAACCAAACCAATAGTTCTACCCAGGGGAAGTTGTGTTAAACTAGGGTTCAAAGATACAGAGTGATATTCTCTCCAGCGTGACGAAACAAGGAGGTGATCCTACACCATTCTGTAGAAGCAGTATTTTTTTTAAATTTAAGATATTTTTCTACAAAGTGACTTAATTCTACTTTCATGAAAGAGAAGCTGTCATTAAAAAAAAAAACAACAAAAAAGGCAAAAAAAAAGGTGGTTTTTTTTTTTCTTTTCTTTTTAACCAAGAGATGTAACTGTTTCATACAACAGATTATATATAGAGATATAGAACTGTATGAAAAGCTTCACATAAATGAGACACTTTGGCTGGACGAGGCTTTGGCCAGCCTGATCTAGTGCAGGGTGTCCCTGCCCATGGCAGGGGGGTTGGAACTAGATGATCCTTGTGGTCCCTTCCAACCCTGACTGATACTATGATGCTACTACTATGATACTAACAGCAGTCCTGACCATGTACCTAACACAGTGCAGAGCTCACGCACTTAACCTTCTGCTGGATGCTTCTCAGGCTGAAAAGGTGGCAAAAGCCACAAGTTTCTTACTTCTGTCCCGTCCGAAGCTCTTCATAAACACTTCTGATTGATTGCAGGAAAAAAAAAGCATCTGTAAAGCAAATTGCCAATCTCCACCAACTTCCGCTGCTGAACCTCTTGCTCTTTCATAGTATCATAGTATCAGTCAGGGTTGGAAAGGACCACAAGGATCATCCAGTTCCAACCCCCCTGCCGCGGGCAGGGACGCCCCACACTAGATCGGGCCAGCCAGAGCCTCATCCAGCCTGGGCTTAAACACCTCCAGGGATGGGGCCTCAACCACCTCCCTGGACAACCCATTCCAGGGCTTCACCACTCTAGGGTGAAGAACTTCCTCCTCACGCCCAGCCTCATGTCCACTGCTTGCTTTGCTTGATGTTGCTAAGCCAGCTTGCCTGGTTCTGCAAAGTTGGGGTTGGTTGTTGGTGTTTTGTTTTTTTTGGACTTTCCTCTCAATTGGATCATTGCCAGGTTCAGAAAAGCATTTTTTTTCAGGGTTAAGTATATCACTAACGCAGTCCACCCTTCATTTTTTTTCTTCCCCTTTGCTTAATGTCATCCTGAAACCTGCCACTCAAATATTTACCTGTCTCTGTCCCGAGGAAGTGCTGTTTCGCAGGGGAGACGAACCCCACGATGCGTTTAAGGTCAGGAAGTTGTCCACACAGCGAAATCTTAGCTGCTGCTTTTGTAAACCGCAACTCGACGTCTCGCCGACACGACTTTACAGCAACTTTGTATACTAGAAATGGGTTTTGCTAAGACTTGAATGCTATTTTTTTAAACAAAGAAGTCATGCATCATCAGTAGGCATCAACTGTACTTCATACACACAGCCACAACCAAACTGGAGCTGCCATTTGCAGTTTTCTATGAACATTGAATACTGCTCGGTGAAATCGTGGGGTGGTTTTTTTTTCCCCCCTCTGAGCCTTTGCAAAGATTCTTTCTGCCCCTGAAGGCCTGGGAAAACATGCCACCAGTAAGGATTGTGTACTGTATTTAGATTTTAGTCTACTTGGCCAGTCCCCAAACTCTTTTGAGTCACACATACATTAGCAGTTATTAGTTGACCTTTAAAGTGAGCTACACCTTTATGATGATGTCCTCTAGTAGAGACATGATGTAGTCGTACAGTGTCCTTTATTGCAGTTTTGTACAGTACTTGAGTATAGTGCATACAATAGAGGTGTTCAGAGTTTAACAACAATTGTACAAATATTTCTAAAATCAAAGAAAAAAAAAATAAAGTGATGATAATGCTAATAATAATTAAAAAAAAAAAGAAGAAAAAAAAAGAGAGTTATCCTAAGACATGGAAATGTGCTAAACAGACAGCAAAGAGCAACACTGCTTTCATCTGCTGGTTTCTTTTCTTGCCTTTTCTTTGCCTTTAATGTGGTTCTGGGTTTTTGGGTTTTTTTTTTGTTTTGTACTTTGTGTGACAGTAGAGATGCCAAGGTCACAAATGCATATATGAATAGAATTAAGAGTTAAGGCAAGAGCTGACATGGGGTGAAATAAAGCTATTTTGTAAGTTACAAAGGAAAGGGAGAAGCATGGACAAGGTGTGGATCCCTTGAAGTCCCTCTGATTAAACTGCCAGATGAAACCTTTCTCATCAACAGTAGTTAACAAAGAAAAAGAGCACTTTACTCAGAAGACTAAAATAAAGATATCCTTATTTTCATATATATATATTTATATATAGAAATTTAGATCTTCCATGTAACGTGGAGGTGTGTGCAATAGTCTGATTACGAGCATAAGGCTGGAAGGCAAGCAATAAAAAACCAACCAACCAACCAACCAACCAAAAAACCAACACAAAAGGGTTTGGTTTTTGATTTTTTTTTCTTCCCTTTCCATGGTATGGTTACACATTTTTAACCTGTTGTTTCATTTGTAAAGTCTAAGTTATCCCTTCAACTTCACCTTCTGTCCAGGTATGAATAAATAAATATATAAATATGTACATATGTACAAAGAACTGTAAATATTAGAACTGTAGAAAAAAAAACAAAACAACCCAAATCCCTTCACTTTTAGCTCTGTTTTTGGCAAAGGGCTCTGACTGTATAGTTTAATGGAGGCCCATGCTGAACTGCTCCTGAGCTTGAGTAGCTTGGTTATGTTTTTTTGTAGCTGAGGTCTCCTTCCTGTGACCTAGTGGGAGTTCTTACCTTCTAGTCACACCAGCAAGATCTAGGAACTCGCCGAACCTCGCTGGGCTGGGCTATGAGAAGCAGAGGTGGTGTTTCACCCTCGGCCACAGCCCAGGTACTCCAAACCCTCCAGAGTGTTTCAACAATGTTGTGTATTGCTCCCTACAGGACACTATATAGTCAGAACTCCCCTTTACAGACGTGAGTGTGCTCAGAGGCATGGTGGATTACCTGATAAGGAAGGATTTTGCATCCGTAAGCCAAGCAAGGCACCCCTCGAAGGTTTTACCAATACAAGTCTTCTCCAACAAGACTTCTTCTCTGGAAGAGAACATCTGTGTAATCCAGAGCTGCATGCAGAAAGCAGATCTTCAGCTTGCACAAGAAGGCTGATGCTGTCTCAAGTCAGGCAGCTCTGCTGCTACTAGTGCAATCGTTTTCCCACTCACTGACCATTTGCTCTATGCTTGTGTTATGCTTAGGGTCAGTCAGACAAGAAAGCAGGTGTTTAGCAGGGGCTAGAGTTACCTTTACTGCTCACTAATACAGGCAAGCATCTGAATACTATCTGAATGCACTCAGCTGGAAATAACACACTTTCAACAGCCAAATGCAGTTACCGGGGGAATCAGCAGGGCTTTTGAATGCCTTAGCTCCGGAAAAGTTTCACTTTCACTGTAGTAGGTCTGTGTTAAAGCAGGCTCACTTCTGCGGGAGGAAGGAGCCTGTTTCATTGTTTCCCTGCTGAAAACACTCAGAGTAAGCTACGCATAGGTTGTAAATTGAGTAAGTAAATTCGAGCATGCATTGTGCAGGGAACAGCAGGATAGAAGAGTGAGGCCTTCTCTCCATTTAGCCGTGTCATCTGTGTCCTGCATTGCAGAGCTGCTCTCACAAATTGATGTGTCAAATACCTAGTGTGCCAAGTTTCAGTTAACTCGAGTAAAACTTCCAAGTTTTAACTCCTTCAAGCAGAGAAAGAGGGAAGATGAATGAGCAAATGGAAGTCTCTTCACTGTCAAAGGCTTGCACATGGAACCTAGCAGTGAAATTTTTTGTTGACCTGTTCCTGTAATTTATTTCCCCCATTTTTCTTGGGTCAGAGTGTCATATATTTCATGTGACTTAGGAGGTGAATACGAGAAACAGAATGATATAATACCGTGGTAAACTCGGGTTGGGAGGACCAGAATTGAGAATGAAGCTTATGAAATAGATTTCCAGCATAGCACTGAGTGCATGTGGTCAGTAAGCTAACAGTAAATTGCAAATCAGCCTGAAGCTGTAGAGGTCAGCAGGGGTTATCAGCCAAGGCTGTCTGCTGGGGAGCTGACAAACTGCTTTTCAAAGAGTGGCTTCCAAACCCCTCAGTTACGCTGTAGCCAATGAAATTATCTTCACTCTCTGTATCTGGGTTAATTCAACTTGTAACTGCTGCACTGTTTGAAAAAGAATAATTAATTGGTGGATGTTCTGAGGTAGGAGCTTTAGTTTGGGAGGCTGCTTGTACCACTGAGCATCATGCTAGCTGGAGGAGCTAGTCTGCCTGGAGGCACAGGAGAGTGAAGGAAAGAGCTTCGCTTGACACCAGGCAGGAGCCTTGCTGAATCTCCTTCCCTTCCCAGGGACTGTAGTAAGACTTTTCAGAAGTGGCTGAGCATGAACTGCATTAAAGGAAGCAGAAGCAGGTGGAAGGAGGTAGGGGTGTGCGGGGTAAGAAGTAGGAGAGAGAAGCAGCTTTGTTAGTGTTTGGTAGAGACTGTGAGATGACTGAGGAAGAAGCTGCTGAGGCAGGTACTGTGTGGTTTTGTTTCAGCTTCAGTTCTGAGCCTTCATTGCTGTATGTGAGTTGTAGGAGAATAGCTCAAGAGTGTGAAGTTGGAATACTTCTTGTATAATTGTGCTGAATTTGAGAGACAGGAGCTGTGCCTTCGAAACTGAGGCTTCTGCTGACTGCTTTGTGAAAACCATGCAATGTTGTGTGCTTCCTACCATATGGCCCTTCGAGGGCAGAGAGGAAAAGAAGCTTCAGGAATGAAGTAGAACTTTGCTGGTTCCAGGTTTTGTTGAGAGATGTGACTTTTACTTAAGCACAGATAGTCAGCATCCATCCTTCACCCCCCTCGTTCCTACTTGGTGGCGCACAAGTTTTTGCCTTGGCCTTTCACTAAGTAGATGAATTCTATGCCTCTGAACATTTCCATTCCTAACAAATTTGCATGACCATGGAATGTGGCTTTCAGTATGGAATGTGGCTTTCAGTATGGAGTGTGGCTTTCAGTATGGAATATGAAGCTATCATCAGCCTATGCCTGATGATGCCTAGACACATAATGCTGAGATTTAGAAAGCAGTGCAATGGGGTTTAAAGCAGAGGAAGACATCATTTTAATATGAGCCCAGAAAGTTCATTTAAAAAAACCACAGAGAAAGATAAATGTGCAAATGTCTAAACACATCTAAATAGAATCCCTAAGTGTGGTACAATTTGGTGTCATATATCAAGTTTTTGTCTTGAAGGCATTGAAACAAAGTGAATTTGTATGAAAGTCAGCTCACACTTCAGCCCCCAGTAAAGGAGGTGGCTCTGTAGAAAGCAGAGTTTTAGGATTCCTTCCACTTTTCCCCAGTTTCAAGCATTCTGCTGGAATGCTTCATCACTGTAGACCTTTAGTAGCAGAAGCTAGAAGCTCAAAAGTAGATTTCAATGAATGGCAGATGTTAATCACATTAAAAGTTTGTTTTCCTCTACTTCAAACCATTTCATTTTCTAGATTCAGCTCTTTCTAGGTGAATCCTTGAACTCATGTTTTGGAGTCTGTGATTACATCTTACTGTAAGACACTAAACTTTGAGGGCTTGATGTCTCTGACTGAGATCAGGGCAAACTCTGCATGGGATTTAAACCCAAAGTGATTGGCATCCCTAGGATGTTCATTTATATCATTGAAGTCAGTAAGGATATTTGACAGAAGGGGAGTACCCCTGAGAGCAGCCCTGGGCTCTTCCTTGGGACAGAGATGCTCAGTGCTTTAACCCATGAAAATAAGCCCTCAGAAGAAGAGCCAAGCCTACTGAAATAAAGGACATGGTGTCTGCTCCATTCCTGCTATAGATTAATGCCTTTAAGAATATTAGGAGGTAGGAATAGGTGACAACACTTGCAAGAAAGGAATTTGGAGGGTGGTTTAAAATAGGCCAGGTGATGTCTACTCTTCCTCTAGTGTTCAGAGTCTACCTAAAGATATATAGATATATTTTTTATTGCTGAATGATTCAAAAGTTATATTTTCCTTTCAAATGTTAATTCCTTACCTAATGTTGTGAATGATTCACTTGATCAGGGGGCCTGGAGGGTGTCTTTGTGCATTTGAGGCTTTTTTTTATGATTGCACTGAGTGCTTTCACTCATCTGATACTCAAAGAGGTGAGCTGCAACAGGTTGAAAGGGGTGTTGGTTTTCCAGTACTTCATCCATCTCCCCGTGCTGTTGAGGATGGATGGAAGCAGAGAATGGAAGAAGATACTGCTTTGATCAGCTGCTTTTAATATTCTTTCTTAGATGTTCATTTTTGGCTGAATTTATCAGTTTCTAGGCTACTGTAGCTTAGCATTAGCATGGAATGCAACGTAGTACTTTACATCTATTAGAATACATATGTACAATATGCACTGTATCTGTAAACTGTTACAAGAATCAGGTCCTGCACAGCACCCCCTTCAACCATCTCCCCTCCAAATAGTCACTTTATTAGGAAACATTTGAAGGCACTTTAATGGAAGTGATTACACTAAGCCTTGTTATGCTTGACTTGCAAAACAAAAAAAAAAAAAAAAAGGAGAAAAAGAGAAAAGAAAAAAAAAAGGAGAAAAAGGAGAAAGACAGGAAAAAAAGGAGAAAAGAGAGAAAAGGAGAAAAAGGAAAAAAGGAAAGGAGAAAAAAGAGAAAGGAGAAAAAAGAGAAAAGAGAAAAAAAAAGAGAAAAGAGAAAAGAGAAAAAAGAGAAAAGGAGAAAAAAGAGAAAAGGAGAAAAAAGAGAAAAGGAGAAAAAAGAGAAAAGAGAAAAAAAGAGAAAAGGAGAAAAAAGAGAAAAGGAGAAAAAGAGAAAGGAGAAAAAAGAGGAAAAAGGAGGAAAAAAAAAGGAAAAGGGAAGGAAAAGGAGGAAAAAAAAAAGAGGAAAAGAAAAAAGGAAAAAGAGAAAAGAGAAAAAGGAGAAAAAAGGAGAAAAAGGAGAAAGAAAAAGAAAAGAGAAGGAGAAAAGAGAAAAGGAGAAAAAGAAAAGAGAAAAGAGAAAAGAGAAAAAGAGAAAAGGAAGAAAAGAGAAAAGGAGAAAAAAGAGAAAAGGAGAAAGGAGGAAAGAAGAAAAAAGGAGCAAAAATGAATAGGAGAAAAAAGAGAAAAGGAGGGGGAAAAAAGGAGGAAAAAAAGAAAAGGAGAAAAAAGAGAAAAAGGGGAAAATAGAAAAAAAAAAAAGAAAGGAGAAAAAAGGAAAGGAGGAAAAAAGAGAAAAGGAGGAAAAAAGAGAAAAGGAGGAAAAAAGAGAAAAGGAAAAAAAGAAAAGGAAGAAAAAAAGGAGGAAAAAAGAATGAGGAAAAAAAAAAAAGGAGGAAAAGAAGGAAAAAATGAGGGAAAAGAAAAGGAGAAAATATGAGGAAAAAATATTTTTAAAAAAGCAGAAAAAAAACAAAGAAAAAAGGAGAAAAAAAAAAAGCAAAACTACTGCAGTCTGATTCAGACCCTGGTAGCAAATTCTCAGCTGGGCTGGAGTCAGAGAGCATTTATGTATTGTACGACAAACCTACTTTAATGAGTCACTTAGACACGAAGGTGGATAGGAGCTTGAGACCAGATGCTTCCAGTATGTTAACAATTACCACTAAAATAAAACAATCATTTATGGATATTGTTATTTATTTTTTTTCCACTGAAAGCAAGGAGAATGGAACCAAGGAATTCCAAGCAAATCAACCACCAGTCCAATATGCACACAGTAAGAACCTGCATGATAAATGTAAGTATACTTAACCTCGAACATCAGCGTCACAGCCGACCTTCTTGGGTGACAGTTCACTTATTTAGTAGGTTTCATAGCTATAAATAATTCCAAGAGGATGATACTACTCTGTAATTTGTGACCTTGTTTTAACTGGAAGAAGTTGTTAACTTTTCTAAGATGTAAAAGAGATAACTGGATTTCTGTTTGAATGTGTCACTGCTTGCTCTTCGAGAATATTTATTAACCACAGGCAAAAATACTGCTCAACATTATCTTTTTGTACCTCTTATTAAAGTTAATTTAAATATAGCACATTTTGCATTTGGGTGTTTAATGCTCTGACAGCAGCAATCCACCACCTCCCCGGGCGACCTCTTCTTGTGTCTCACCACCCTCCCCGTAAAGAATTTTCTCCTTCCCAAGCTCTGGTCTCAATCTGCCCTCCTCAAGCTTCAATCCATTCCCTCTTGTCCTTCCCCTTGCCTCCTCCTCCTCCTGTTTAGATGGAACTTCCTGTGTGTAACTCTGTGCCCATTGTTTCATAGTTTCATAGTTTCAGTTAGGGTTGGAAGGGACCACAAGGATCATCTAGTTCCAACCCCCCTGCCATGGGCAGGGACACCCCACACTAGATCAGGCTGGCCAGAGCCTCGTCCAGCCTGGTCTTAAACACCTCCAGGGACGGGGCTGAAAACACCTCCCTTGACAACCCATTCCAGGGCTTCACCATTCTCATGGTGAAGAACCTCCTCCTCATCTCCAGCCTGAATCTCCCCACCTCCAGCTTCATTCCATTCCCCCTAGTCCTATCACTACCTGAGAGCCTGAGAAGTCCCTCCCCAGCCTTCTTGTAGCCCCCTTCAGATACTGGAAGGCCACAATGAGGTCACCTCGGAGCCTTCTCTTCTCCAGACTGAACAGCCCCAACTCCTTCAGTCTGTCCTCATAGGAGAGGTGTTCTGTCACTGGGCACCACTGGAAAAAGATTGGCCCCATCCTCCTGACACCCACCCTTTAAGTATGTCATAGATTCATAAGGTGGTTTGGGTTGATGGTTAAAGATCATCTAGTTCCAAACCCCCCTGCCGTGGGCAGGGACACCTTCCACTAGCCCAGGCTGTTCAAGGCCTCGTCCAACCTGGTTTTGAACACCTCCAGGGAGGGGGCATCCACCACCTCCCTGGACAGCCTTGTTGAAGCTCGTCCCTTTAACGCTGGCTATGGATCCAATCTATCAACACTACCACCACACAGGAGAAGAGAAGCATTTAACTAGATCCAGTATGAAAACCAGTTTGAAGAGTTGTGCTTGGTGCCGTGGCAAAGAGGAGCCACGGTGAAAGTGAAAGATGAACATTCATAACATTATAAATATTGATGAGCCATGTGGCTTTCAATTTCTTTGCAGACCTTGTGAGATCCTGATCTTAAGTATTAAAGAGGAAGGCATTCAATGTCTCCTCCACTTTCCAAAGACCAACATCATCTCTTTTTTTGCTAGTACTGGACATGAGTGCCAAAGTCCAAAGAGAGTTCTATGATAGTGTTGGGTGATGGGTTGGAGTGGATGATCTCAAAGGTCTCTTCCAACCTGGCTGATTGGTCTATTCTATTCTATTCTATTCTATTCTATTCTATTCTATTCTTCTATTCTATTCTATTCTATTCTATTCTGTTTGTTCAGCAGTGGTGAGGCTGCACTTTGAGTACTATGTTCAGTTTTGGGGCCCTCACTCCAAGAAGTGGAGGTGCTGGAGTGTGTCCAGAGAAGGGCAATGAAGCTGGTGAAGGGTCAGGTCTGGTGAGGAGTGGCTGAGGGAGCTGGGGTTGCTTAGTCTGGAGAAGGCTGAGGAGAGTTCTCATTGCTCCCTACAACTACTGCCTGAAAGGAAGTTGTAGTGAGGTGAGGGTTGGTCTCTTCTCCCTAGAATCACGTCATAGGATGAGAGGAAATGGCCTGAAATTGTGCCAGGCTAGGTTTAGTTTGGATACTAGGAAAAATTTCCTTACAGAAAGAGTGCTCAGGCATTGGAATAGGTTACCCAGGGAGGTGTTGGAGTCACTGTCCCTGAAGGTGTTCAAGGAAGCAGCCAAGTTTTCTTCAGATTCTACTACAACGCAGCTTAGATAGAGAACATGTGAATACATCAGAAGTCACAATGATTGCCCTCTAACTCTGGAGACAGATTGACTTGAATATAAATATATTACCAAAAGAAATTAATATCTCTTTTTCTTTCTTTTATGTGAATCTCTAGATGCATTCATCAAAATCCCCAGGATATACTCAAGTCTTACAACTGAGCCAGAGGCAGTATATGACTGATCTTGTTTTCTGTTGCCCTCCAAGTGACCTAACTAATCTGAACAATTCAGAGTTTGGTTCTTGCTGAATTATAAGGCAAGTTAAGAATAGCCTTGATTGAGCTTTCAGGGTCCCTTCCAGCCCCTGACATTCTGTGATTCTCTGCACCACAAAACCTGGTGCATGCTGAAGAGGGAATGGAATGGAATGGAATGGAATGGAATGGAATGGAATGGAATGGAATGGAATGGAATGGAATAGAATAGAATAGAATAGAATAGAATAACCAGGTTGGAATAGACCTTCAAGATCACCAAGTCCAACCTATCACACAACAACATCTAAACAACTAAACCATGGCAATAAATGTTTCATCTAGTCTCTTCTTAAACACCTGAGGGAGCTGGGGTTGCTTAGCCTGGAGAAGAGGAGGCTCAGGGGAGACCTTCTTGCTCTCTACAACTACTTGAAAGGAGGTTGTAGCCAGGTGGGGGTTGGTCTCTTCCCAGGCAAGCAGCACCAGAACAAGAGGACACAGTCTCAAGCTGTTCCAGGGGAAGTTTAGGCTGGAGGTGAAGAGAAAGTTCTTCACAGAGAGGGAGACTGGCCATTGGAATGTGCTGCCCAGGGAGGTGGTGGAGTCACCATCACTGGAGGTGTTCAAGAGGGGATTGGATGTGGCACTTGGTGCCATGGTTTAGTTGGTCATGAGGTGTTGGGTGACAGGTTGGACTTGATGATCTTTGAGGTCTTTTCCAACCTTATTGATCCTATGATTCTATGACCTCCAGTGATGGTGACTCCATATGAGTTACACCTGACATGGACAAACCATGCTGTCCTGGGCAGGGCTAGGACAGGTTTAAGTTCTTGGTTTGATTGGTTGGTGTGGTTTTTTTTTTTCCCTTTGCAAAAAAGCTGGGAGGGGCCAGAGGCAAGAGAGGCATCTGAACTAGCCAATGTTTACTTGATACCCTGTTGAGTTCATGCCCACTACATAAGGGAAGGGCCAGGGCAACACCTGCTGTGAGTAGGTGGCTGGGACATGGCAGTGCAGGACCGAGTGGATGAGCCAGGCCTGCCCATTGAGGTCAGTGCTGTCTTTTGTATCACTGTTTGTGTGTGCTTTCATTAGCAGCATTGTTCTTCCTGGTTGTTGTTCTTCTCCCTTTGTGCTCTTCTATCAAATTCTTCTTATCTCAGCCCCCGAGGCTTTGCCTTTTCCTCTTGGTTGTTCTTTCCATTCCATGGGGTTGTGTGAGATGCTGCATGGGGCTTGGCTGCTGACTGAGCCTGAACCACAGCAGTGCTTTGTGGTGCCCAGTTCTGGGCCCCTCAGTTTAGGAAAGATGTTGATTTGCTGGAATGTGTCCAGAGAAGGGCAACAAAGCTGGGGAGGGGTCTGGAGCACAGCCCTGTGAGGAGAGGCTGAGGGAGCTGGGCTTGCATAGCCTGGAGGAGGCTCAGGGGAGACCTTCTTGCTCTCTACAACTACCTGAAGGGAGGTTGTAGGCATGTGGGGGTTGGTCTTTTCTCCCAGGCAACCAGAACAAGAGGACACAGTCTCAAGGTGTGCCAGGGGAGATTTAGGCTGGAGGTGAGGAGAAAGCTCTCCACTGTGGGGGATTGTGACCCCCGGACTGAATGGTTGAAAGATACGGAACTCCAAGGAGAGAAGAAATGGGAACCCCCTGCGGGGCTTAACAAGTAACTCCCATAGATGAGACAAGAGTCAGCTGTGCTACCCTAATAAGTATCACCAGCCAGTAAGAAGAGGAGGTCGATTAACCAATCCCCTGCAGCCACACCAGGAGGAGAGCAATGAATGTGAGCTGTGATGAGGGCAGGGGTCAGTCTGGTGGGCTTGCTGCCGTGGGCAGGAGATCTGGACCTGAGTGCTCCCTACCCCCCTGCTTGAATTCCATCCTCCTCGCTGTGGGTGCCGCACTGAACCCCTCAGCGACTCTTCACAGAGAGAGTTGTTAGCTGTTGGAGTGTGCTGCCCAGGGAGGTGGTGGAGTCACCATCCCTGGAGGTGTTCAAGAGGGGACTGCACGTAGCACTTGGTACCATGGTCCAGTAGTCATGAGGTGTTGGGTGACAGGTTGGACTTGATGATCCTTGAGGTCTTTTCCAACCTTATTGATTCTATGCATCTACCTGCTTCTAGTTTTGTTCCATTCCCCCCAGTCCTATCACTCCCTGACACCCTAAAAAGTCTCTCCCCACCTTTCTTGTAGCCCCCTTCAGATACTGGAAGGATACAATAAGGTCTCCTGGGAGCCTTCTCTTCTCCAGATTGAACAGCTTCAACTCTATCAGTCTGTCTCTACAGGAGAGCAGCTCCAGCCCTCTGCTCATCCTCGTGGCCCTTCTCTGGACCCCTTCCAGCACGTTCCAGATCTTTCTTGCATGCAGTAGGCTATGACTGTTAGGGGTGCTGGAATGTTTGCTAATTCTGCAGATAACTACATTAAGGGGATTTAGGAAAAGCTGAAAAAAAAAAAAAGTCTAGATAATTATCTAGGAAATTATCTAGTCAGCACAGTAGGCAACCCACCACTGTTGCCCTGCTTCTTACCTTGTATGCTGATGTTTCATTTTTCCTTTGAACGAGAGCTTCTGTTCCCTGCAGTTGCAAAGACAGCCTCAGAGCTGCAGGCTCGACATCAAACCTTGCAGCACTCCCTGAAGCTGCAGACAGTGTGGCACAATAGATCGCTTCTGAGAAGTCTCATTTCAGTGTCTTGTGGACTAATCAGCTAATCATTTAATTGGTATGCCAATTAAGATAATTTAAGTAATTCGAGCAAGGAGGACTGTTGGTTTCCTCTGCTAGGCTGCAAATACACATTTGTAATGGTCTAGAGTGCCTAAGAGATGGGGAAGAGGAGATCATAGTATCATAGTATCAGTCAGGGTTGGAAGGGACCACAAGGATCAGCTTGTTCCAACCCCCCTGCCATGGGCAGGGACACCCCACACTACATCAGGCTGGCCAGAGCCTCATCCAGCCTGGGCTTAAACACCTCCAGGGACAGGGCCCCAACCACCTCCCTGGACAACCCATTCCAGGGCTTCACCACCCTCATGGGGAAGAACTTCTTCCACATGTCCAGCCTGAATCTCCCCACCTCCAGCTTCATTCCATTCTCCCTAGTCCTGTCACTACCTGATAGCCTGAAAGTCCCTCCCCAGCCCTCCTGTAGGCCCCCTTCAGGTACTGGAAGGCCACAATGAGGTCACCTCGGAGCCTTCTCTTCTCCAGACTGAACAGCCCCAACTCCCTCAGTCTGTCCTCACAGGAGAGCAGCTCCAGCCCTCTGCTCATCCTCGTGGCCCTTCTCTGGACACGCTCCAGCACCTCCAGATCCCTCTTGTAATAGGGGCTCCAGAACTGGAGGCAGTACTCCAGGTGGGGTCTCAATCCTAGAAGAGGAGCCAGCAGATTTATGCAGTGCTGCACTGCTATGAATCAAACACAACTAAGTATTGCAGGTTGTGAGCTAAAGAAGAACTTGTGTCTAATAACTTTTATAGGTGCTTTCAAAGCTGTAGCTCTTACTAACAATACAGAAACTACTTTTTGTTTGAGCACTGTGTCCAGTTCAGGAGCCCCTGTTGCTGGAAGCAGCTGGACATGCTGGAAGGTGTCCAGAGAAGGGCCAGGAGGATGAGCAGAGGGCTGGAGCTCCTCTGTTATGAGGACGGACTGAGGGAGTTTGGGCTGTTCAGTATGGAGAAAAGAATGCTTGGAGGAGACTTAATTGTGGCCTTCCAGTATCTTAAGGGAGCTACAAGAAAGCTGGGGAGGGACTTTTCAGGCTATCAGGTAGTGATAGGACTAGTGGGAATGGAACAAAACTAGCAATGGGTAGATTCAGATTGGATGTTAGGAAGAAGTTGTTCCCCATGAGGGTGGTGAGAGCCTGGCACAGGTTGCCCAGGGAGGTGGTGGCAGCCTCATGCCTGGAGGTGTTTGCAGCCAGGCTGGATGTGGCTGTGAGCAACCTGCTGCAGTGTGAGGTGTCCCTGCCCATGGCAGGGGGGCTGGAACTGGCTGATCCTTGTGGTCCCTTCCAACCCTGACAATTCTATGATTCTATGATTTGTGGAAAATTTTCCTAGGCACAGCCTCAAACTACCACACAGGTTTCATGGTGTCAGCAGTTTCTTCTGACAGAGGAGGCTCGGGAGAGACCTTATTGCTCTCTACAACTACCTGAAGGGGGGTTGTAGTCAGGTGGGGGTTGGTCTCTTCTCTCCGGCAAAAAGCACCAGAACAAGAGGACATAGTCTAAAGCTGTGCCAGGGGAAGTTTAGGCTGGAGGTGAGGAGAAAGTTCTACCCAGCAAGAGAGATTGGCCATTGGAATGTGCTGCCCAGAGAGGTGGTGGAGTCACCATCCCTGGAGGTGCTCAGAAAAGGCTTGGATGTGGCACTTGGAGCCATGGTTTAGTCAGTCATGAGGTGTTAGGTAATAGGTTGGACTTGATGATCTCTGATGTCTTTTCCAATCTGGTTCTTGACTGCATGATGAGGTCTCTCACTCCACTCTGGTACCTTATGCTTATTAGTCTGAAGCTGCATGATCTCTTCCTTTCTGTGTTGAGATCCTGCATGGCAGACAGATGATTGCCATCTATTCTGGTCTTAGCAGAATGTGATAAAGAGCTGGCTGTTTGAAATGACTGCCCCTTTTCACTGCTCACACCTTGCACTTGCTGCTAAAGCTGGAGTGTTTATGCCTGAAGTGAGGCTGCTTTGTTGCCAGGTGCCAGTAATGCCAGCACGTTAAGGTTGGAGGCTAGTGAGTGTGATGCATATACATCCACATGGCTTTAATTGTTTCACTGAGGATGAAACAGTGATTATCAGTGCTAAAGGAACAATCCCAGCTGGATTAGGATTTGCTGTGAGCCAGGTTTCATTAATGTGAGCAGTGCATTGATGTTATGATAAGAAGCATACCTCAGCTACTGCTTCCCCTCCTAACTCCTGTTACAGATCTTGATCAGAGTTTCTCTCTGGTTTTTAATAAAGGTGGATAAACTCTTCCCTTTCCACATACAGCAATTACTTCTGACCTTTATGGGTTTTTTTTAATGGATGTTGGCATTTGATTTCTCATGGTAATAATTGTACCTGAATCCCTCAGGTCTGCTCAAGCACCACCTGACTGTTATGTCCTTGCATCCGATTGCGTTTTCCAGTAACAAACCTTTTGTTGTATTTCACTGTGGAATGTGTTGCAATCACAGATTAAATGCTGCTGTCTGGAAGATTCCTAAATCTCCATTTTTCCACTTTTTTTAAAGGTGAAGTAATCTTACAAGCTTTGAACTTGTAAGGATAAGATACATGTAAGAGACCTGATACATGTATTATTCACATTGGTCTTCTGCCCCTGTACTCAGCACAGTTTAGGCCACACCTCGAGTCCTGTGTCCAGTTCTGGGCTCCTCAGTTTAGGAAAGATGTTGAGATGCTGGAAGGTGTCCAGAGGAGGGCAACAAAGCTGGGGAGGGGTCTGGAGCACAGCCCTGTGAGGAGAGGCAGAGGGAGCTGGGGTTGCTTAGCCTGGAGAAGAGGAGGCTCAGGGGAGACTCTATTGTTCTCTACAACTACCTGAAGGGAGGTTGTAGCCAGGTGGGGGTTGGTCTCTTCTCCCAGGCAAGAGGACACAGTCTCAAGCTGTTCTAGGGGAAGTTTAGGCTGGAGGTGAGGAGAAAGTTCTTCACAGAGAGGGAGACTGGCCATTGGAATGTGCTGCCCAGGGAGGTGGTGGAGTCCCCATCCCTGGAGGTGTTTAAGAAGAGTCTGGATGGGGTGCTTGGTGCCATGGTTTAGTTGATCAGATGGTGTTGGGTGATAGGATGGACTTGATGATCTCTGAGGTCTTTTCCAACCTGGCTTATTCTGTAAGAAAGAAAAAAAAAGAAAATAATTTAAATGAAAGAGCAAAAGCTTGTGGGAATCACACTGGTTGCAGCTTATGCTTCCATGGGAAAGCAAAGAGAAGGGAAATGTAGAAGGTGGCTAAGAAAATAATGACTTTAGCTGGGAAATCGTTGGAAGGAGGGAAATCACCCAAGAACACCTCAGAATGTGACTCAAACTACTTTCATAGCAAGCTACAAATTGCCTAGGAATTGGGTACAGTATTTGCATGTTCAAATATTTGGAATGGATTTTAAAGGGAAAGTCTTGGGAAATGTTGTTTCTAATCCAGACAGCTTTCCATCCTGCCTTACCTGTAAAGAGTGGATGCTTTTCATTTACTTTTGCACTTCAGAATGTCTGACTGCATACAACCCCCCCATGATTTATGGCTTCGTGTGTTTTTAGAAGTAATTTAGTAAAAAGCACAGCAGACACTTTCCTGGCCAGGCCAGAAATATGAACATTCCAGTAAGGTGTTAAATTAGGGTTAAAAATGGTCTCTCATCCACAGGGACCTTGACAGGCTGGAGAGCTGGGCCCAAGCCCAAACTTGGGAAGTTCAACAAGACCAAGAGCAGGGTCCTGCATGTGGGTCAGGGCAATCCCAGGCACTGATACAGGCTGGGCAGGGACTGGCTTGAGAGCAGCCCTGAAGAAAAGGACTTGGGAGTGATGGTGGGACTTGGTGATCCTGAGGGTCTCTTCCAACCTGCATGTTTCTGTGTGTGATTCTGTGTGTGTGGATGAGAAGCTCAACAGGAGCCAGCAGCAAGCACTTGCAGCCCAGAAAGCCAACCACATCCTGGGCTGCAGCAAGAGAAGTGTGGCGAGCAGGCGAGGGAGGGAATTCTTCTCTCTGCTCTGCTCTGCTCTGGTGAGACCCCACCTGGAGTATTGCATCCAGTTCTGGAACCTCTATTACATGAAGGATCTGGAGGTGCTGGAATATGTCCAGAGAAGGGCAATGAGGATGAGCAGAGGGCTGGAGCTGCTCTGCTGTGAGGACAGACTGAGAGAGTTGGGGCTGTTCAGTCTGGAGAAGAGAAGGCTCTGAGGAGACCTAATTGTGGCCTTCCAGTATCTGAAGGGGCTCCAAGAAAGCTGGGGAGGAACTTTTGAGGGTGTCAGAGAGTGATAGGACTGGGGGGAATGGAACCAAACTTGAAATGGGTAGATTGAGATTGGATGTCAGGAAGAAGTTCTTCCCCATGAGGGTGGTGAGAGACTGGCACAGGTTGCCCAGGGAGCTGGTGGAAGCCTCATGCCTGGACGTTTTGAAGGCCAGGCTGGATGTGAGCAACCTGCTGTAGTGTGGGGTGACCCTGCCCATGCCAAGAGGGTTGGAACTGGCTGATCCTTGAGGTCCTTTCCAACCCTGACCATTCTCTGATTCTATGGAGCTTGCATGAAGCTCATTGAATGCAGGAACATGAAAACAGTTTCTCATGCACAGGAAAGCCTCTCTAACCAAAGTCAGTGAGAAAAGCCTTCTGTGAGAGACATCACTGATGCTTTGAGGATTATTTTTAAAGCCATCATCACTGATATTGAAATAAACCAAGAGAGCTCTATGTAACTTTTCCATCCTGCCTGCTCATGCAACTGGATAATGCTCTTTAAAGCATAAAAGTATTTGCACATGCCCCTTGAATTTCAGGAGGTTTAAATGTGTGGTGAGAGTTGTATTTTCAATTCATGGTATCTTTCCCTGGTGAATCACAAACAGCCTAGGGAATTGTCATTAGTTAGGTGATTAGGGAGTAACTCAAGATTATCTCAGCATAATATGAATCTCAGTACCTGCAATACTTGTGAATGATTCTGAACATGTATTTGAGTGTTCAGAAAGAGATGTTCTGTGGTAACTCACACCCGAATAAAAGGACCCTGGCTTTCATTCCTTGCCCCAGGCAGATGACTCTGCAGAGGTGTAGCTCTCACCTGGGCATGCTTCCCTCCAATATGGCAGTGCAGGGGGAAGGAGAAATGCAGATTCTTTAATATTTTGGGGGGAGAAAAAAGTATTTCTCTGATATGTGACCTATGAGGAGCATCTGAGGCAGCTGAGGGTGTTCAGTCTGGGGCCAGCTTGAGTCCTGTGTCCAGCTCTGGGCTCCTCAGGTTAGGAAAGATGTTGAGCTGCTGGAACCTGTCCAGAGAAGGGCAACAAAGCTGGGGAGGGGTCTGGAGCACAGCCCTGGGAGGAGAGGCTGAGGGAGCTGGGGTTGCTTAGCCTGGAGAAGAGGAGGCTCAGGGAGACCTTCTTGCTCTCTACAACTACCTGAAGGGAGGTTGTAGCCAGGTGGGGGTTGATCTCTTCTCCCAGGCAAGCAGCACCAGAAGAAGAGGACACAGTCTCAAGCTGTGCTTGGGGGGGGTGGGGGTTGTTAAGCTGGATGTTGGGAAGAAGTTCTTCCCAGAAAGAGAGGTAGGATATTGGAATGTGCTGCCCAGGGAGGTGCTGGAGTCACCATCCCTGGAGGTGTGGTGCCCGGGTCACCATCACTGGAACCTGGATGAGGCACTTGGTGCCATGGCTTAGTTGATTAGATGGTGTTGGGTGATAGGTTGGACTTGATCTCAAAGGTCTTTTCCAACCTGGTTAATTCTATTCTATTCTAATAGGAGGCTGAGGGGAGACCTCATTGCTCTCTACAACTGCCTGAAGGGAGGTTGGAGTGGAAGGAGGCAGTCTCTTCTTGGTGGCAAGTGACAGGACAAGAGGAAATGGTTGCAGGCTGTGTCAGGGGAGGTTCAGGATGGATATTAGGAAATGTTTCTTCACTAAAAGGCTTCTCAAACAGTGGAATGGTCTGCCCAGGGCAGTGGTGGAGTCACCATCCCTGAGGGTGTTTAAGCAGCCTGTGGAGCTGGCACTTAGGGACATAGTTTAGTGTTGACCCTTCAGTGATGGCTTGGGGTTTGGACTGGATGGTCCTCAAGGTCTCTTCCAGCTGGATGATTTCTGTGAATCTGTGAGTTGCTCTTTCTTCTTTTAGACCTCTTCTTCCCCAGATGACTTGTATTTAGGTGTGCTTTTTATTCAGAAGCCATGGCACTGAGATGATTTTGGCAGGGGAGGCTGTACTGAATTTATACCTTACAAGAACTTCAGAAGGAGCTCTTGTTGCAGTTGACTTTCTAAAAGTCTCCTACTGAAAGTGCCTCTCTTTTTGTTCTTGCAACCTTCTGTTGGGTTACAAGAGGCTATGTAACAAAGGGGAGGTTATGTAATGTATTGCTCCAACTGAAATGTGTTTCATATTCATCCTTCAGTGCTATCTATCCCTTTCATAGGCAGACTTGATAGTCACCATAAATAAATTCAGGGTTAGATCGCACCTCTCAAGGTGACTTGTGCAGGATAAAGGCAGCTCTTACTGTTTCAACCCTTTGTAATGCATGTAAAAGGCAAGGAAAGGTATATCAAAAGGAAAACATTTCAGTCCCATGCTTCTGGGGGGTTTGTTGTTCATTCCCAGCAGAAAGTCAGACAGAAAATGCTTGCACTTACAATCATAGAATCAGTCACAGAATTGCTAAGGTTGGAAGGGACCTCAAGGATCATCCAATTCCAACCCCCCCTGCCATGGGCAAGGACACCTCACACTAGATCAGGATTCTCAGAGTCATATTGTGACCTTCTCACTCTACCACACATGTCCAGGCTGGCCTTAAAAACCTCCAAGGATGAGGCTTCCATCACCTCCCTGGGCAACCTGTTCCAATGTCTCACCACCCTCAGGGGGAGACTTCCTAATACCCAATCTCAATCTACCCATTTCTAGTTTTGTTCCATTCCCCCCAGTCCTGTCACTCCCTGACACCCTCAAAAGTCCCTCCCCAGCTTTCTTGGAGCCCCCTTCAAACACTGGAAGTCCACACTTAGGTCTCCTGGGAGCCTTCTCTTCTGCAGACTGAACAGCCCTAACTCCCTCAGTCTGTCCTCATAGCAGAGCAGCTCCAGCCCTCTGCTCATCCTCATGGCCCTTCTCTGGACACCTTCCAGCACCTCCAGATTCTTCCTGTAATAGAGGCTCCAGAAATGGATGCAATACTCCAGGTGGGGTCTCACCAGAGCAGAGCAGAGGGGGAGAATCACCTCCCTGGCCCTGCTGGCCCTGCTTCTGCTGCAGCCTGGGCTCTGGTTGGCTCTCTGGGCTGCAAGCGCTCTCTGCTAGCTCATGTTGAGCTTCTCCTCCTTCTCATCCACCAGCACCCCCAGGTCCTTTTCTTCAGGGCTGCTCCCAAGCCAGTCCCTGCCCAGCCTGTATGAGTGCTTGGCATTGCCCCAACCCAGATGCAGAACCTTTCTCAAAGCAGACTTGCTGAGTGACTGGGGGTGGGGGGTAGCTTTTTCCAACAGAAGTTTGTTTGGATCCCATTTGGTTAAGGGCTGGGGTTGGGTTTTGGGGTTTTTTGATTGGTTTTGGTTCTTTCCTAGCACAGTTCATCCCAATGATTTTTTCCATCTCTTAGTGAAAAGAAGTCTTCCTTATCATCAGGCTTTCCCAGATCTTTTCCAATCCTTTGCATCTTCAAGCTTTTCCAAGACTGATTTGTTTCAATTCCATTTGTTTGAGGGTTTGGGGATTTTGGGCTTGGCTTCTGGTTGTTTTCCTGAGGTTTCCTATTAGTGAATTCTTCTTCCTTAGCTTAGTGACATGATTTTTTTCCTTGGCTTCAATACTTCACATCATATTTCTTTCTATAACAGTGCAAGGGCTTACAAGAGTATTTCCAAGTCTCTTATCTCTCCCCAAACCCAAGGAAGATTAGGTTCAATGCACCTCTTGCTTCTGAGGCACAGAAGCAGCACTTTTATTGTCAGAAACTGCTGTATGCATCATAGAGGAGTCAGCAACAGGCAGACTGCAACTACATAATGTCCTTTTGCAGTTCATTTGAAGGCATGAAGGTGTAAGCATTTATAATGTATGTAAAGCCCAAATCCTTTCCTTTGCTTTTCTCAATGATATGAGAAATTCTGCCTGGCTCAGGCTTGTGGAGCTGCAGAAGGGTGTGGAGAGCTCCCTGCTCCTGCAGGGCAGGCAGGGGCTGCCACTCTTTCTGCTGTGCCTAGAAGGAGATTTGATAGGGTGCTTGGTGCCATGGTTTCCTTGATTAGATGGTGTGGAATGATGGGTTGGACTCGATGATCTTGAAGGTCTCTTCCAACCTGGTTTGTTCTATTCTATTCTCTTTCTCCTGTGCAAACAGACTGTGCAGGGCAGGATGCAGGTTAGTGGTCCCCTTCAATTTGCTGCAGCAGAGTACAATACAATACACCAGGTTGAAAGAGACCTTCAAGATCTTCGTGTCCAACCCATCAACCAATCCAACCCACCTAAACAACTAAACCATGGCACCAAGCACCCCATCAAGTCTCCTCCTGAACACCTCAATGAAGGTGACTCCACCACCTCCCCGGGCAGCCCATTCCAATGGGCAATCACTCTCTCTGGATAGAACTTCTTCCTAACATCCTCAAGTAAGAGAAGCAGGGAAGTCATTCTGCCTCTGTACTCAGCCTTGAGTGTTGTGTCCAGTTCTGGGCTCTTCTAATCAAGAAAGAGGTTGAGTTGCTGGAATGTGCCCAGAGAAGGGTAAAGAGGCTGGGAAGAGGAATGGAGCACAGCCCTGTGATTAGAGACTGAGTGAGCTGGGGTTGTTTACCCTGAGGAGGAGCCTCAGGGGAGACCTTATTGCTCTCTCCAACTACCTGAAGGGAGGTTGTAGCCAGGTGGGGGTTGGTCTCTTCTCCCAGGCAAGCAGCACCAGAACAAGGGGACACAGTCTCAAGCTGTGCCAGGGGAAGTTTAGGCTGGAGATGAGGCAAAAGTTCTTCCCAGCAAGAGAGATTGGCCATTGGAATGTGCTGCCCAGGGAGGTGGTAGAGTCCCCATCCCTGGAGGTGTTCAGAATAGGCTTGGACATGGCACTTGGAGCCATGGTTTAGTTGTCAGGAGGTGTTAGGTATTAGAATCAAATTAAGTGTGGGGGAAATCAGACTCTTGAAACATATAAAATAGTTCACATTTAGCAATCTTTCAAGTATATCTCATGACATGATCTGTGAGGTGACAGGTTGGACTCAGTGATCTCTGAGGTCTTTTCCAACCTGGTTGCTCCTGTGGCCCTGTGAATGAGATTCTGAAGATAACCTTTCTTCCATATTTTGTGGTTTTTTTTCCCCCCAAGAGAAGGAAATGATGGGAGTGTTCCACTCTTCCTGCCTAGGCAAAAAATGAGAAAGTACAGATGGGTGCTTGGTGCATGCAAAGCAATCAGGAGGAATTCTTGTAAGGCAAATGAAAGGACAAGCGAAACAGAAATATTTCTTCATGCGATTCAGGCTGGCTGAATCGGGAATGGAAATGCTGAAGGGGAGGAAATTGCAGAAGCCTGAGCTGTGTTTTATCAAAAGCTACAATGTGATCTGCTTTAAGAGCATTCCCTGGAGATCAGTTCAAGGCATTCAAGTGTGGGAATTAATATGCTCCCTCACTCTCTGTTTCAGAAATGTGAGACACACGGAAAGTTGCAGGGGAGAAGAAAAACACCTTAAATAAACTGAAGTAAAATATCCTTTGTCAAAATACTGTGACTTCCAGGGCCCAGGAGCTCCTTTAGGCTTCCCCATGAGAGTGGTGAAGCCCTGGAATGGGTTGTCCAGGGAGGTGGTTGAGGCCCCATCCCTGGAGGTATTCAAGACCAGGCTGGGTGAGGCTCTGGCCAGCCTGATCTAGTGTGGGGTGTCCCTGCCCATGGCAGGGGGGTTGGAACTAGATGATCCTTGTGGTCCCTTCCAACCTTGACTGATATTATGATACTATTGCTCTCTACAACTACCTGAAGGGAGGTTGCAGCCAGGTGGGGGTTGGTCTCTTCTCCCAGGCAAGCAGCACCAGAACAAGAGGACACAGTCTCAAACTGTGCCGGGGAGGTTTAGGCTGGATGTTAGGAAGAAGTTCTTCCCAGAAAGAGAGATTTGCCACTGGAATGTGCTGCCCAGGGAGGTGGTGGAGACTGGATGGGGTGCTTGGTGCCATGGTTAAGTTGATTAGATGGTGTTGGGTGATAGGTTGGACTGGATGATCTTGAAGGCCTTTTCCAAAGTGGTTATTCTATTCTATTCTATTCTATTCTATTCTATTCTATTCTATTCTATTCTATTCTATTCTATTCTATTCTATTCTATTCTATTCTATTCTCCCACATTATTCTAATACTTAAACAACCCCAGTTGCTTCCAAATGGAATATATATATCTCTATCTCAAGCTACTTTGCAGAAATGCATCAGGTAAAATGATTGCTAACATCTGATACACATAGAGGGAATTTTATTCCCAAAAGCACTTCTAAGGCACCTACTATCTTGCTATCAGGGCAAGCACACTCGAGCATTTTAATCATAGAGAACTAGCATGGGATTGGCTATGAATTAATAAAGGTTTGGAATCATCTCTAGGCCTGTTGTGGGCAGTTTGGGCTCTAATGATATGCATCCTCTAATTGGCTTAAATGCATATTTTCTTTTATGTTTGTTAAGTTCTCTCTCCCTCTCTCTCTCACTTGGAAATTCACTGTAATTCTCCACCACAGCCTTTCTAAGGGACTTTCATTACTGCTGTTTCATCTTCATAGAATCACAGAATCAACCAGGTTGGAAGAGACCTCAGAGATAATCAAATCCAACCTATTGCCTAATACTTCCTGACAACTAAGCCATGGCTTCAAGTGCCACATCCAATCCTTCTCTGAACACCTCCAGGGATGGGGACTCCAGCACCTCCCTGGGCAGCACATTCCAGTGGCCAATTACTCTTTCTGGGAAGAACTTTCTCCTCACCTCCAGCCTAAGCCTCCTGTGGCACAGCTTGAGACTGTGTCCTCTTGTTCTGGTGCTGCTTGCCTGGGAGAAGAGACCAACCCCCACCTGGATACAGCCTCCCTTCAGGGAGTTGTAGAGAGCAAGAAGGTCTCCCCTGAGCCTCCTCTTCTCCAGGCTAAGCAACCCCAGCTCCCTCAGCCTCTCCTCACAGGGCTGTGCTCCAGACCCCTCCCCAGCCTCACTGCCCTTCTCTGGACACATTCTCTAGGTTAATCTTCAAGAAGGTTATCTTCAGAATCTCATTCTCTGGGTCCCTCCTCAGGAAGATTGTCTTCAGAGCCTCATTCTCGTGGTACCTTTCTTACATTTGGTGTGTGACAGGGTTCAGGTGATCCTGCTCTGGCAGGGGTATTGTACTGGATGATCTCTCAAGGTCCCTTCCAACCCCTAACATTCTGTAACTCTGTGACATAGAATCATAGAATTGTCAGGGTTGGAAGGGACCTCAAGGATCAGCTAGTTCCAAGCCCCCTGTCCTGGACAGGGACACCTCACACTACAGCAGGTTGCTCACAGCCACATCCAGCCTGGCCTGAAAAACCTCCAGGGATGAGGCTTCCACCACCTCCCTGGGCAACCTGTGCCAGTCTCTCACCACCCTCATGGGGAAGAATTTCTTCCTAACATCCAATCTCAATCTACCCATTTCTAGTTTTGTTCCATTCCCCCCAGTCCTATCACTCCCTGACACCGTCAAAAGTCCCTCCCCAGCTTCCTTGCAGCCCCCTTCACATACTGGAAGGCCACAATTAGGTCTCCTGGGAGCCTTCTCTTCTCCAGACTGAACAGCCCCAACTCCCTCACTCTGTCCTCATAGGAGAGGAGCTTCAGCCCTCTGCTCATCCTTGGGCCCCTGCTTTGGACACGGAGCAACAGGCCCAGCTGGGGGATGACTAAGCAGCAGCCAACAGCCAAGTTCAGCTGCTGGAGCACAAGCAGCCTTTTCTTATCCCAGGCACTTCCATTTAGTATGTGGGGAAAAAAAAATAGAGACATATATTAATACCCAGGTAGTGACTGTGCTCTGCAAGAGCTGCCTTTTAAAGGAATTGTTTGACTGCTTATAGTAGCTAAGACTTTTTTTTTCCCTGGAATGAGTTTCCACACTTAGATGTCATTTCAGTGTTGAAGAACTACTATTTTAATCTGCTGAATGCTGGATGGTCCCGAAGGGATTTTAGAACACCATTTAAAGTCAAGCTTTATGGCTTGCCTTTTTTTATGCTTTATGACAAAGGCAGTTGTTTTGAAGTGGAAGGAAGACCCACAAAGTAGATATGGGGGGGGGGGGGGAACCCAAACAAATAAAATTCAGCTTAGGCATTTCAGAACATGGAAAGGAACATCAAATGCATTAATAATTTGCCCTCTTTAATCACAAACTACTGGATTATTCCCTTAAAGGGGAATTTCCTGGAGATATTCTGCTTAAAAGGTTATTGATTTATGGTATGATAGAGTGCTTAAGGGCTTCTGTGACTGGAAGGAGTCAGGCACATCAGGGAGGCAAAAAGACATTGATCATTTAACAAGCCCAAGTGCTGGGTGCTGCACTGTGGCCCCAACAACCCTATGCAGAGCTACAGGCTGGGGTCAGAGTGGGTGGAGAGCAGCCAGGCAGAAAGGGACCTGGGGGTGCTGGTTGATAGGAGGCTGAACATGAGCCAGTAGTGTGCCCAGGTGGCCAAGAAGGCCAATGGCATCCTGGCCTGCATCAGGAACAGTGTGGCCAGCAGGGAAGTCATTCTGCCCTGTGCTCAGCACTGGTTAGGCCACACCTTGAGTCCTGTGTCCAGTTCAGGGCCCATCAATTTAAGAAGGACATTGAGACAATACAATACAATACAACAACAGGTTTGGAAGAGACCTTCAAGATCATCACGCCCAACCCATCAACCAATCCAACCCACCTAAAATACAATACAGTACAATACAACCCACCTAAACAACTAAAAAACTAAACCCTGGCACCAAGCACCCCATCAAGCCTCTTCTTGAACACCTCCAATGAAGGTGACTCCACCACTTCCACAGGCAGCTGATTCCAGTGGGCAATCACTCTCTCAGTATAGAACTTCTTCCTAACTTCCAGTCTAAACCTGCCCTGGCGCAGCCTGAGACTGTGTCCTCTTGTTCTGGTACTGGCTGCCTGGGAGAAGAGACCAACCTCTGCCTGGCTACAACCTCCCTTCAGGGAGTTGTAGAGAGCAAGAAGGTCACCCCTCAGTCTCCTCTTCTCCAGGGCTAAGCAACCCCAGCTCCCTCAGCCTCTCCTCATAGGGCTTGTCTTCCAAACCCTGGGGAGGGGTCTGGAGCACAGCTCCCTCAGCCTCTCCTCACAGGGCTGTGCTCCAAACTGAATGGAACACTAGAATAAACCAGGTCAGAAGAGACCTTCAAGATCATCGTGTCCAACCCATCCTCCGACCCCACCTAATCAACTAAACCATGGCACCATGAATGAACTCCCCTGTCCTCAACAGGTGCCATGTGTGAGGTCACCAGGTTGTCACAAGTCTTGAAGATGATATCCTTGTGAACAGGCAGCTTGCTCAAAATCCAAAGAAGAAAGAGGTGCTCCTGGCTAGGACATCCACAGAAGGCTCCAGCAATGGTGTTGCTACTGGCAGGAGTCTCCATTACCCCCAAGGCAAGTGTGGCTTTGCCTTTTCAAGACTGCTTTTGTTGTTTGCTCATCATGACAAAAACGTTCTGAGATCCCTGTTTGGCAGACAACTACACCCCTGCCTTTGAAAAGTATTTTGCCATTGTAGTAGGCTCTGGCAGTTCCTGGTATTTGTGCAGCTGTGACTCACTTCATCTGGGACTTAACACAGGGTCTGCTGCTCTGCATAATGTAGCAGTGGCTGAAGGCCAAGAGATAGCATGAGTGTGTCTTTTCCATTGGTGCTACCTTTATTCCAAAGGGCAAAACTCGCTCTGCTAGGGAGCCAAGCTCTGAAGCTACAACAAAGGCTGAGGCTGGCTCAAAGCACAGCCTCTCGTTATTGCTGTGATTCAGCTGGGGAGCACAGCTTCATTTCAGGTGCTGCTCACAACTCAGATTGTAAATGTCAAAACCTGGAGGCAGGACTTTATCAGCAGAACAATTTCCTGGCAGAAATTTGGGGAAGGAAGAGAGGCAAAGTTCATGATCAACACAAGGCTCTGCAGGAAAACAGCTCTTAAAAGAGTTTCACTTTCCCATGAGCTTCTCCACCCAAACTCCACCGTTTGGGCTAAGTTGAGTGTGCAAAACCACCACTGAGATTTAACAAGAAATGATACAAAGTCACTGCTATTATAGGAAATATTTTGAAGAAATTCTGAGGGGAGAATGTAGAAATCATGTGAGGATCAGCTGAGGAAACTGGGGGTGTTGAGTCTGGAGGAGAGGAGGCTGAGGGGAAACCTCATACTTTATGATTACCTGAAAGGAGGTTGGTGAGAGGTCTGGAGCACAGCCCTATGAGGAGAGGCTGAGGGAGCTGGGGTTGCTTAGCCTGGAGAAGGGGAGGCTCAGGGCAGACCTTCTTGCTGTCTATAACTACTTGAAGGGAGGTTTTAGCCAGGTGGGGGTTGGTCTCTTCTCCCAGGTAACCAGCACCAGAACAAGGGGACACAGTCTCAAGCTGTGCCAGGGGAGGTTTAGGCTGGATGTTAGGAAGAAGTTCTTTACAGAGAGAGAGATTTGCCCTTGGAATGTGCTGCCCAGAGAGGTGGTGGAGTCCCCATCACTGGAAGTGTTTAGGAAGAGCCTGACTGAGGCACTTGGTGCCATGGTTTAGCTGATTAGATGGTGTCGGATGATAGGTTGGTCTCGATGGTTTCAAAGGTCTCTTCCAACCTGGTCTGGTCTATCCCATTCTATCCCATTCTATTTTTCAATAGCTGATGCAGCATGGTAACTGAGGTGAAGCTCCCCAAAAGCATGCAATGATTTTTAGCAGCTATTAGGCAAATCAAAGGCTCTAACATCCCTCCAGAGCATCGCTCGTAGCACAGCTGAAGCAGAAGATAATACAAGTGCCACCAATCTTGTCAGTGGAATTATTTTAGGAGGTGCTTTCAAGAATGGTTGAATTACCCCAAGGAAGAAATCCTACTCCAGAATAATAGTATCATCAATGATCCAAAGTGAAGCAGCTGCTCCATTAGTCTCCAATCAAAAGGGTGAATTGGTATTGATAATCCTGAAAGCCTAGCATAAACCAGCAAGATAATTCTTCCACTTTTAAAAACCAGTTGATTTCTGTGGCATTCACCAGAATTATCTCTGCACAGCAACATTTCTTTCCATGCTGGAATGATGAATTTTCATCACATGCAGATGGTAGAGTCTGCAAGTTGGTGATTAAAGGCAACTGCAGACACAAAAGTTTGTCTAGGAGCAAAAGACTAAGGGCCTTCTAGTCTCACTTTCTTGTACTGCTTGAGAGAGGAAAATACTCTTCTCTGGGACAGGTTGAAAGGCAAAATCCAATTATTGTTTGGGGTTTTTTTTGTTGTTGTTTCCATTGATTGTGGCAGTTTGGGGCTGTGCCTAGAAAACGTTCCAGAGATCTTGAACAGAAAGTAGTAGAATGTAAATAAATTGCCATTGGATGTAAAAAGGGAAAATAATAGAATAGGATTAACCAGGTTGGAAAAGACCTTTGAGATCATCGAGTCCAACCTGTCACCCAACACCATCTGATCAACTAAACCATGGCACCAAGTGCCTCATCCAGGCTCTTCCTAAACACCTCCAGGGATGGTGACTCCACCACCTCCCTGGGCAGCACATCCCAATGGCCAATCTCTCTTGCTGGGAAGAATTTCTTCCTAACATCCAGCCTAAACCTCCCCTGGTGCAGCTTGAGACTGTGTCCTCTTGTTCTGGTTGTGATAAGTTCTAAATAGTTCCACTGGGCTGGAAATCAACACAAAGTTGGAGCTGTATTGACTAACTTTCTCTCTTTTGGCTTCCTTCACTCTGGCAGATACTAGCTGGTAGCTTTTGCTTGGCTGTTGTTGACCTTGGCTGTGTTCTTTGTTGGGGTTAAGTACTAACAGCAGCTCTCTGCTCTTCTCCCTTCTCCCATGTACAGGGGGGAAGGAAGCAGGCAGGGGAAAGCTATTAGTAGCTGCCTGGTTTTATCCAGGGGCCTTCTTGTGGTGTTTATAAACTGTAAATATATGTAAATGTTGTCCATTTGGTACATATTCCTTGCATTTCATATTTGGATTGCAGTTTAGCTTGTAAATGTAGCTCCATTTGTTTGCAAATGAGCTGGTCTGGATGTTAGGAAGAAGTTCTATCCAGAGAGAGTGATTGCCCATTGGAATGGGCTGCCCAGGGAGGTGGTGGAGTCACCTTCATTGGAGGTGTTCAAGAAGAGGCTTGATGGGGTGCTTGGTGCCATGGTTTAGTTGTTTAGTTGTTTAGGTGGGTTGTATTGTACTGTATTGTATTGAGGTGGGTTGGATTGGTTGATGGGTTGGACGCAATGATCTTGAAGGTCTCTTCCAACCTGGTGTAGTGTATTGTATTGTATTTTATGTTGAAGGGGACTCTCAACCCTCCACAGTGAGGATGCAGTGAAGTTATTTGGAAAACATACCATGAAAATCGTGGAATTGTTGGAGTTGGAAGGGACCTCAAGGATCAGCCAGTTCCAACCCCCCTGCCATGGGCAGGGACACCTCACACTACAGCAGGTTGTTCACAGCCACATTCAGCCTGGCTGCAAAAACTTCCAGGCATGAGGCTTCCACCACCTCCCTGGGCAACCTGTGCCAGTCTCTCACCACCCTCATGGGGAACAACTTCTTCCTCACATCCAATCTGAATCTACCCATTTCTAGTTTTGCTCCATTCCCCCCAGTCCTATCACTCCCTGACACCCTCAAAAGTCCCTCCCCAGCCTTCTTGTAGCCCCCTTCAGATACTGGAAGGCCACAATTAGGTCTCCTGGAGCCTTCTCTTCTCCAGACTGAACAGCCCCAACTCCCTCACTCTGTCCTCACAAGAGAGGTGCTCCTAAAGAAAAAGGAATCAGCAGACTGCTGCCTTTTGACACCATGGGATGTGCATTTCTTCCCTAAGCTCCATGTTGCTGTCTCGATGTTGCTTCATGTTTGGCATCATCAGCAAATGATTACTGGTAATTAACAGCATTTTATTTACACAGTCCTGTGAGGACCTGTCATGACACACTGCTTAAGGAGGTTTGGGGGGGGGTTGTTAGTTTGTTTGTTTTCTCTCAATAATTAAGTTTGGAAGCAATGCTGTGTTTGCAGGGTGTATTTTGACATACTCACAGTATCACAGAACATCAGAGGCTGGAAGGGACCTCCAGAGATCATGGAGTCCAGCCCCCCTGCCAAAGCAGGATCATTCAGGGTAGTCTGCACAGGAATGCATTCCCACCTCAGCAAATAAATCTACTGACCCAAAAGTTGAATGCACACCAAGCTATGTTGTAGGATAATTCTGTTTGATTATGCAGGGAATATTCAATTCAAATCATTTGAAGTTCAGCCAGATGACTGCTTCCCCCTGCCCCCTACTCCTACAGTTCAGGGCCAGTGCCCTAGCCCAGTGTCCAACTGTAAATAAGAGTTTTTTCCAGAGAGTTTCAGCCTATACTCAGCACTGGTTAGGCCACACCTTGAGTCCTGTGTCCAGTTCGGGGCCCCTCAGTTTAGGAAGGAGGTTGAGGTGCTGGAAGATGTCCAGAGAAGGGCAACAAAGCTGGGGAGGGGTTTGAAACACAGCCCTATGAGGAGAGGCTGAGGGAGCTGGGGTTGCTTAGCCTGGAGAAGAGGAGGCTCAGCTTATTGCTGTCTAGAGCTACCTGAAGGGAGGTTGTAGCCAGGTGGGGGTTGGTCTCTTCTCCCAGGCACCCAGCACCAGAACAAGAGGACACAGTCTCAAGCTGTGCCAGGGAGGTTTAGGCTGGATGTTAGGAAGAAGTTCTTTACAGAGAGAGAGATTGGCCATTGGAATGTGCTGCCCAGGGAGGTGATGGAGTCACCATCACTGGAGGTGTTTAGGAAGAGACTGGATGGGGCACTTGGTGCCATGGTTTAGTTGATTAGATGGTGTTGGGTGATAGGTTGGACTTGATGATCTCAAAGGTCTTTCCCAACCTGTTGAATTCTGTAATCTGTAATTAGGAGGTCTAGAGGTCAATTAATAACAATTACAGACCGTCAGAAACTTTATTTTACATGTAGCAGAGTCACTGCTAATGTTGTGGACAGCAATTGCATCACCCTTCCTTTATGTTTTTGCTATGGGATTCTGTTACCAAGAGTTGAAATCCTCATTCTGGAGAGAATTATTTTTCCTTCTGATTGTCAGACAGAGCAGTCCTGTGAAGAAACCTTTTAATGTCTTGTGCTTTGCAGGTTGAAAAACTTCTTGTACTCTAAGAAGGATTGGTCAGGGTAGGGTACAGTGAAGAGCCACTTTCAACCTTCAGCAAAGGCTGAGCCAAATATCAAATGGCTCTTTTTGAAACTGGAAAAGAATACAGACTACAGCCTCTTGCCTGCCCCATTATTTTTCATTTTCACATGTCTTTGTCCTTTGGATCTGGCTGGAACAGTAAGTGCTCGCAGGAGTGAGGTAGAACAGCTGCCCTGTTAGCCTCTAACAAAATAAGACCAGACAGATAATCAAATAGTAGTCTCATGAGAGCATCCTATAAGCCACGAAACAATTCTTATTCTTAGCATTTGCAGGGACTTTCCATCTTACCTGGAGATGAGAGGAAGCAGCCAAAACAAAAGGGTTCTCTGCAATGTGATTTCAAAGTATGGGAGCACCCACAGTAGCGGACTCTCCAGAGTGCCTGGAGAGCAGCCAGGTGTAAAGGGACCTGGGGGGAGTGGTTGACAGCAGGCTGAATGTCAGCCACCAGTGTGCCCAGGTGGCCAAGAAGGCAAATGGCAGTATCAGGAATAGTGTGGCCAGCAGGAGCAGGGAGTCATTCTGTCCCTGTACTCAGCACTGGTTAGGCCACACCTTGAGCACTGTGTCCAGTTCTGGGCCCCTTAATTTAAGAAGGACTTTGAGATACTTGAGCATGTCCAGAGAAGGGCAACGAGGCTGGGGAGGGGTCTGGAGCACAGCCCTGTGAGGAGAGGCTGAGGGAGCTGGGGTTGCTTAGCCTGGAGAAGAGGAGGCTCAGGGGAGTCCTTATTGCTGTCTACAGCTCCCTGAAGGGAGGTTGTAGCCAGGTGGGGGTTGGTCTCTTCTCCCAGGCATGCAGCACCAGAACAAGAGGACACAGTCTCAAGCTGTGCCAGGGGAGGTTCAGGCTGGATGTTAGGAGGAAATTCTTCCCAGAAAGAGAGATTGGCCATTGGGATGAGCTGCCCATCACTGGAGGTGTTTCGGAAGAGACTGGATGGGGTGCTTGGTGCCGTGGTTTAGTTGCTTAGATGGTGTTGGGGGATAGATTGGACTCAATGATCTCAAAGGGCTTTCCCAACCTGGTTAATTCTGTATTCTGATTTGCTAGAGTCTTTGTCCTCCTATAATTCACTGTGGCTTTGGCTACATCAGCAAATAGCATGGTGAAATAGAAGCAGGTCTTCAGAGAGAATCAGTTGGCCCTGGAAAAACAACCACCCATAGTAAGCATGTTTGGAGGAGGTTACTTTTAGACCAGCACTAATCTAATACCACAGGCTGAAGACTCATTAGTGCTGAAACACAGTAGGTTCCAGTACTCCTGGAAATCACCTCCAAAAAGATGCTGCAAGCACCTTCATGTGCTCCAGGGACTCTGTTATGCCAGCTAAAGCTCAGTAGGTGGTGGCTGGGAGGCTCACTTTGAAAGCATGCTCCTCACCAGAGCTCAAGTGCCAGTGTGTGTAATGTACTCCCTGTGTGCTTGCACCACTGCACTTGAACTATGTCACTTCCTTGCTGGGGAAAGAGGGCATCAGCTGGAAGAGTTTGAATGGTTTAGTCATGAGGTTTGTGGGGACAGGTTGGACTTGATGATCTTTTAGGTCTCTTCCAACCTTGGTGATTCTGTGATTCAGTGAATGCTTGCCCATGCTTGCTAGGCTCACTCACTGCCCATAACATTGTGGTAGCCCAAGATGGACTTCCTAAAGGAACTAGAGTGCATCCTGGTGCCCCAGTCCCCTGTAAGACTCGTCCCTGGCCTGCAGCATCCATGTGCTTCACATTTCTCATCAGTCACCACATTACCTAACCAAGTCTGCTGTCTTCAAAGATGTGTCTTGGCAGGTGGGAAATCCAGGCTCCTGAGAATTCCAGGCCCCTGTGTGCTGGTAGAGATAAAATTGTGCTTTGGGGGAGGAGAAGGATTGTGACTTTAGACCTTGAGAAACAGGAAGCATCAAAATGTATTTTTGCTGTTTTCTGACTCATTTTTGGAAACACTTGGGGATCTAGGTGAAAGGCAATGCCAATTACCACAGACCAAGGGACCACTTGTGCTTGGAAGCTATCTTTCTCTACCCAAGCACTTCAACCTAGTCACCATGGTGTAGGATTTGATCTATTTTTTCCCCTCCATTTCATCACAGCTTAAATGTCTGCCAATACAGCACAGCTTAAACGTAAAGGGAATGTTTTCTGTGTGGTCTAACCCTTCCCCTTTCCCTTGGAGGCAGAGATGGGTGCAGTTTCCTCCTTTCCTACATCCGTCGCTCTCCACTTCAGATTCTTTAAGTGCTGCTAAAGTCGTCCTGCTAGTAATGATCTTAATGAACAAGATAAGTGAGCAAGCAGTTAAATCAATGTATTGGAGATGAAATCTTAATTAAAATGATATTTAGCTATGGGAAGTGAGAGGTTTGTAATTTATTTTCTATTAAGCTGTTGACTGTTTCACTGAACACAAACCATTTCGTGGCTTTAATCGCAGCGCTGAAGTTGTGCTCCTGCACCTTCCTGTTCTCCTCCCATGGAGAGCCATCACCCCCCAGGGACAGCCATCATCCTCATATTTAAAGGTCCACTTTAAGAGGCCAGTTCCAAAATGCTTGCATTCTTTTTTTCTTTCTTGCCCTGAGAAGTGTGGAGCTGTTTTCATTTGGGCTCCAGGCTTAAAATACTGGGTGTGTGACTCTGCACCTGCCAGCACCTGAAGGGGTCCTGCAAGAAGCATGGAGAGAGGATGCTTACAGAAGCCTGCAGTGCTAGGATGAGGGGAATTGGTTTGAAATTAGAGAAGAGGAGGTTTAGATTGGATGTTAGGAACCAGTTCTGCACCATGAGGGTGGTGGAACACTGAACAGGTTGCCCAGGGAGGTAGTTGAGGCCACATCCTTGGAAATATTCGAGGTGAGGCTTGACAGGGCTCTGGGCCACCTGATGTAGTAGAGGACCATAGAGTCATAGAATTGTTAGGGTTGGAAGGGACCTCAGGGAGCAGCCAGTTCCAACCCTCCTGCTATGGGCAGGGACCTCTCACACTACAGCAGGTTGCTCACAGCCACATCCAGCCTGGCTGCAAAAACCTCCAGGGATGAGGCTTCCACCACCTCCCTGGGCAACCTGTGCCAGTGTCTCACCACCCTCATGGGGAAGAACTTCTTCCTAACATCCAATCTCAATCTACCCATTTCTAGTTTTGCTCCATTCCCACCAGTCCTATCACTCCCTGACACCCTCACAAGTCCCTCCCCAGCTTTCTCGTAGCCCCCTTCAGATACTGGAAGGCTACAATTAGGTCTCCTGGGAGCCTTCTCTTCTCCAGACTGAACAGCCCCAACTCCCTCAGTCTGTCCTCCTAGGAGAGGAGCTCCAGCCCTCTGCTCATCCTTGTGGCCCTTCTGTGGACACGTTTGTTGGGCAGGATTTGTCCTTGGTGAAGCTGTGCTGATTGTGTCCAATCACCTCTTCATTATACTTCTGTCTCTGCAGTGCCTCCAGAAAATCTGCTCCATGATCTTACCAGGCACAGAGGTGAGACTGACTGGCCTATAGTTCTGTGGGTCATCCCTCTTTCCTGCTCACTGCAGGATCATTGGGCTAGATGACCTTTGGAGGTTCCTTCCAGTCCAAACCATTCTGTGCTTTGTGCTCTACCCAAATGCACTCACACAAATCACATGTGCAAGCTTTCTGAAGATGCCCCTGATGCTTGCAGGTGGGTTGGACTGAAGGGCCTTCAAAGCTTCCTTCCAGCCCAAACTCTTCTATGATTCTATAAATCTAGAGGGTGAGGCACACATAGGAAGTTGCTTTGTGTGTCTGCACTTAATGTCTACATTGGTAACTTCACCAAAAGAAAAGGACTGAATGTACTCCCTTGAGGACATGGCTCTGCTAGTCCTTGAGCCCTGGCTGGTTTACTATGCCTGTTTGTGTTGGTGGAGAACAGAACACCACAATAATTTTCTCTTCCCTCCCCATGCACTGGATGACTTTGTGCTCAGTAAGAGAAGTGCTCCTCACAGGACTAAGTGAGTAAGGACCATCCAGTTCCCTCTAACAGGGGGAATGAAGATGGCTTACCCACTAGGGATAGATTTTGAAAGCTTTTTATGCACTCCAAGTGGTCTGGTGGCACACAAACCTCCCATCAAGTTTCACATGGTCCTGTCAGGGAAGTAGTTATGTCCAGGAGAAGCAGAGCAGATGTGTGATGTCAACTATGGAAAATTACATATGAGTGCTTGAAGAAACGAAATGCTTTGCAGTACCCGGTGTGAAGGCTCCCAGGTGAAAAATAGAGTGATATCAGCTAGTTTCAGAAGTTATTTTCCCTCTGCCTTCTATTTGGACTTCAGCTTTAAGGATGAAAATTCTTTCTCATGTCATTTTTAGATGCATGATAGATTATAGGTACCTTGCACTTGAATAGGTGGCTTCCAGACTGGAAATCACATGTTTGTGCTCACTGCCTTGGCTCATTTTGCCAGAGCCTAAGGGTTAAGCCCTATGGAGTCCAAATCAGTTCTTACACTTTTAAGGAGTGATCTACCCTGACTGTGTTTTAGCAGACCTCTGCTTGCATTTCACTATCCTGCTCTCTTGCACTCTGACCTTGTGGCCAAGAAGGCCCATGGGGTCCTGGGGTGCATTAAGAGGAGAGTGTCCAACAGATTGAGGGAGGTTCTTGTCCCCCTCTACTCTGCCCTGGTGAGGCCACACCTGGAATATTGTGTCCACTTCTGGGCTCCCCAGTTCAAGAGGGACAGGGATCTGCTGGAGAGAGTCCAGTGGAGAGCTACCAGGATGATTGAGGGACTGGAGCACTGCTTTATGAGGAGAGGCTGAGAGGGGGTTTAATAAATGCTTATAAATGTCTGAGGCCTGAGTGTCAAGAGGGAGGGGACAGGCTCTGCTCAGCTGCACCCTGGGATAGGTCAGTGGGTAATGCTTATAAGCCACAGCGCAGGAGGTTCCACCTCAACATGAGGAGGTTCTTCACTGTGAGGGTCCCAGAGCACTGGAACAGGCTGCCCAGAGAGGTTGTGGAGTCTCCTTCTCTGGAGCCTTTCCAGACCCATCTGGATGTGTTCCTGTGTGACCTGTGCTGGATTCTCTGGTCCTGTTCTGGCAGGGGGGTTGGACTTGATGAACTTCAAAGGTCACTTCCAACCCCTGACATCCTGTGAGCCTGTGACAGATTTCAGGTGAACTTGGGTAGAATTTAGGTGCTGAGCTGCTCTAAAAATGATGCTCTTGTGCATGTTGGTATGGGTGCTGCCCTGGTATCCTGGAGAATTTTCACAGTTACATTTTTAATGCTTTCTCTGGATCTTCTGCTATTAGGCAGAAGCAGAGCTGAGGTGTGATTTCCCACTTAGGTACTTAAAATCTTCAACAATTCAATCCTTGAATTATTGTGCTCTTTCTGTTTGCCAACATACCATCACTTCCAGGATTAGAAAGACTTTTCTACACTCAGATGAATTAATTAGTATTCTCTATTTTGTTCTATAGACTCAACCAAAGCAAAGCTTTAATCTGTGTGTTTTCCTATTTCTTGTCTTTAAAACCATTACTTCAGCAGGGAATTGGCTAAGCAAGAGTAGGTTGATAAGAATCATGGAATGGTCTGGGTTGGAAGAGATCTCCACAGGTCAAGATAGAGTAGAATAGAATTAACCAGGTTGGAAAAGACCTTTGAGATCATCAAGTCCAACCTATCACCCACCACCATCTAATCAACTAAACCATGGCACTAACTGTCTAATCCCCTCTGCAGCAAGCAGGGACATCCTCAACTACATCAGGCTACCCAGAGCCCTCTTGAGCCTCACCTTGAATATCTCCAGGGATGGGGCTTCAATCACCTCCCTGGGCAACCTCTTCCAGTATTCCGTTACTCCCATGGTGCAGGACTTGTTCCTAACATCCAATCTCAATCTGCTCTTCTCTAGTTTGAAGCCTTTGCTCCTTGTCCTATTGCTGCAGGCCTTTGTAAACAGCCTCTCTCCACCCTTCTTGAAGGCTCCCAGCCTTTTATATGTGGCAAGCTAACCACTCTGACAGTGTCCTTGAGCAGTTTCTGGGAGCTGGTGTGACTCTCCTACTCATCCCATAACTGTACAGGTCCTTTAACAAGTAACTGATAGACTTTAAAAGGTTTTGAGAGACATTGAATTATGTAGCCTTGTTCTTCTGTTCAGGAACCCATTAAATATGAGTGAAGAATTTAGAGCCAGTTGTTTTGCCTGGCAGAAGACATTCTGCTTTGTGTCTCTTCAACAATAATAGCAACTTGAACGCTACAATTTTGCTTCTACCTTGACAGTGTTTCACTTGCTCTTTCTGAACTGATCCCTAGCAGGTCTGGAATGCCATTCTTGACACCTACCTTTACCAGCCCTCCTACTCTCAGCAGCAGATGTTTTCAGCTGAGGATTTAAACATTGCTATTAGGTCAGCTGCTCCAGTACTAAGTGGCTGATGAGTATCTGCAGGGCATGGTGATTTGTTGTCCTTTAATTCATTATCCTGCGGCAGTATCTCCTCCTTTTGGTGCTCATCGAGGTAATCTCCCCATCTTTCCTTCAACATCCACCTGTCCTCACATGTACTGTGTACACTTCTGGGCTCTCCACTTCAAGAAAGACAGGGAACTGCTTGAGGGGGAACAGCAAAGGGCTACAAAGATGATTAGAACATCTCTTATGAAGAAAGGCTGAGTAACTTGGGACTTTTTATCCTGAAGAAGGGGGGGTGTTGTCTCATCAATGCTTACAAACTTGTGTCAAGTTTTTGACAGTGTCTTGCATCACATCCTATTCACCACACTGGAATAGCATGGACTTGAGGGGTGGAGCACTCACTGGACAAGGAACTGGTTGGATGGCCACACTCAGGGTTGTGGTCAAAGGCTCAATGTCCAAATGGAGACCAGTGACAGGTGGCATCCTCCAGGGGCTGGTACTGGGACCAGTGCTGTTCAACATTTTTGTCAGGGAAATGGGCAATGGGATTGAGGCTCCCATCCCTCAATTTGCAGACAACACCAAGCAGTGTGGTCCAGTTGACATGCTGGAGGGAAGGGATGGCATCCAGAAGGGCTTGGACTGGCTTGAGAGGTGGGCCCAAGCTGACCTCATGGTGTTCAACAAAGCTAAGTGCGAGGTCCTACACCTGCATCAAGGCAATCCCAAGCAGAGATACAGGCTGGGCAAGGAGTGGCTTGAGAGTAGTATCGAGGAGAAAGGCTTGGGTGTATCAGTTGCCCAAAAGGCAGCCATATGCTAGGCTGCATCAAAAAAAGTGTGACCAGCAGAACCAGAGGTGATTCTCCCCCTTAACCTTGTTCTTGTGAAACCTCACCTGGAGTACTGCACCAGTTCCAGTGCCCCCAGTGTAAGACTGACATTAAACTGCTGGAGTGGGTCCAGAGGAGGGTCAGGAAGATGATCAGAAGCCTGGAGCACCTCCCCTATAGGAACAGGCTGAGGCAGTTGGGGTTGTTCAGCCTGCAGAAAAGAAGGGAGACGTCAGAGTAGCTTTCTAGTACCTGAAGGGGGCTATAAGCAAGCTGAGAAGGGACTTTTTATGAGGGCTTGTAGTGATAGGATGACAGGGAATGGATTGAGGCTTGAGGAAGGCAGATTTAGACTGGAGATGAGGAAGAAATTCTTTACAGTGAGGATGGTGAGGCACTGGAACAGGTTGCCCAGGGAGGTCATGGATGCCCCCTCCTTGGAGGTGTTTGAGGCCAGGTTGGACGAGGCCTTGACCAGCCTGGGCTCGTGGAAGGTGTCCCTGCCCATGGTACAGGGGTTTGGAACTAGATGATCTTTAAGGTCTCTTCCAACCCAAACCATCTTATGAATCTATGACATACTTAAAGGGTGGGTGTCAGGAGGATGGGCCAGTCTTTTTCCAGTGGTGCCCAGTGACAGAACACAATGGGCACAGACCTATACATAGGAATAGAATAGAATTAACCAGGTTGGAAAAGACCTCTGAGATCATCGAGTCCAACATATCACCCAACACCATCTAATCAACTAAACCATGGCACCAAGTGCCTCACCCAGTCTCAGCCAGGAAATTCCACCTAAACATGAGGAGGAAATTCTTTATGTTGGGGGTGATGGACCACTGAAACAGGCTGCTCAGAGAGGTGGTGGAGTCTTCATCTCTGGAGTCAAAGCCCACCTGGACTCCATCCTGTGCAACCTGTTCTAGGTGACCCTGCCTGTCTCTCTGTGACATTGAGATTCCACTTTGCAGTTTTCTTTTATTGCTTCTTTGGTCCTTAGGAAATCAGACAATCAGAATTTTCCACTGGTAGCTAAAAAAATTGCAGCATTTCTTGTTTCCTGTTTGCTTGTCAACATTTTCAGACCCATTTTTTCATGGAGCTGGGATTGCATAGTCTGGAGAAGAGGAGGCTCAGGGGAGACCTTATTGCTGTCTACAGCTACCTGAAGAGGTTGTAGCCAGGTGAGGGTTGGTCTCTTCTCCCAGGCAAGCAGCACCAGAACAAGAGGACACAGTCTCAAGCTGTGCCAGGGGAAGTTTAGGCTGGATGTGAGGAGAAAGTTCTTCCCAGAGAGAGTTGTTAGCTGTTGGAATGTGCTGCCCAGGGAGGTGTTGGAGTCACCCTTCCTGGAGGTGTTTGAGAGGGGATTGGACGTGGCACTTGGTGCCATGGTCTAGTAGGCGTGAGGTCTTGTTGGACTTGATGATCTTTGAGGTCTTTTCCAACCTTGTTGATTCTATGATTTTCAGACCTATTTTTTTTTTTGCATGTAGTATTTTATGTACTCATGAAAGAGGTTCTTCTCTAGCTTTGAGAGGGGTGGCTTTCTATTGCTTACATAAAAGCACAAGGTGGGGGGAAAAATCAGATTTGGGACTTCCTGCTGCCACCCTTAGTCTTATGCTCTTTGAGGAATACCCTTGGTGCTGATTTCATTTTAAATAATGAAGATGGAAAAACTTTGTTTTGTCACTGTTTGAGCTACCTGTCATTTTAGCTGCAGCCCTTCACCTCTTTCAGTGCTAGCAAGATGCGTGGACCCTACCACCCAGGGGTGCAATCAAGTGCTTTTCAAGAGGTGCTCCAAACTGCTCCCGTAGAGATTAGAGGGGCTATTTTAATCCTGAAAGTACCCTTAAACGTCTTACATCGAACTTCCTCGGCTGTCACATTAATTACATAATATATTTTAACGGCAGGACGAAATTTTATGGAGTAGTAAAGAGTTTTAAGGGCTCCATAAACATCAGAATGCAAAAGCATCAGAGGAGTTCGGTGCTCATTTGGCCAAACGCGGGCAATTTGGCAGATCAATCCATAATAAAGCCAAGGACCGTGGCTCTTTGCAGGGCAAAAGGACTTCCCGGTGAGAAAGGGACTTGGGGACAGGCTGTGCTTATTTTCTTGCTGGAGGGGACAGCAATCCTGCTCCCGGGAGCCGGTGCCACCAGCTGCATCAGGGAAGCTGCTCCTGCGCTTACTCCATAATAAATGCATATTTCCCCCTCTGAGCTCCTCATGGTAGGATGCTGCCTGCTGTGTTAATCCACCAAGAAAGAGACCGCAGGTCATACAATAATATGTGCCTTTACCTTCTGCCAGTACCCCCAGGACTGGCTATTAATTTTCAAGTCGTTGAATTTTCACTTAATGTACTGCAGCTCTCTGAGGCATGCTGAGTTTCTTTAACCATTAAAGCAGCTGTAAGCTGTGTGTATAAAATAATAGCCAGATGATGTGTAAAGTAGCAGGAAAAGCCCCAGCCCAAGCCCTGCCTTTCATCAGCATATCCACGGCAAGAGGGGTTATTTACATTTCGGTGCAGTTACATCTTGCCTCGGAGGAGGAGGAGGATGGCTATAAAACGATTTGGTTTTGATGCAGCAGAGGTTACTCCAGGAGTGCCCTGTAAGGTAGCTGCAAGCCGTGGCATCTCCGGGGCCAGGAAATGGGGCTGGGGATAGATTCAGGACCCTGAAGCCGTGCCAAGGAAGACCCTTTATTGAAGCGCTGGTCCCGCCGCCACCTAACTGGCTGTCCCTGCCGCCGGGGGAAGCGGCTCCCACCGCGGTTGCTTCTCCTGCCTCGGCTTTCGTTTTGGTGGGGGATTTGGGGTGATGGTAACGGTGGTTGTTGGGGGATTGTTGGCTACTTTGCCCCGTAGCTCTCCCGAGAGAGACAGGAGGAGGGAGCAGCAGAGAGGAGACAAGAAAGGGAGGGAGCAGAGCGTTTTGAAGCTTGCAGCAAAGCCTTGCGCATTTTATAGCACCGCGCATCGCCCGCTTTCCTCCCCCTTCCCCCCCGGGGGCGCTCCGCGGCCGCGCAGAGCCGCCCGCAGCCTCCTGGCTTGCACCACTCCGGTTCCGTGGCTGCGCGGAATTCCCGCCGTCGCACTTGCGCCCTTGACTAGCATGCCGCTGGCCTCCAGCACGGCTTTAGGGACCGCGGTTGGAGGGCTGAACCCCTTCTCCTGGGGACTGATGAGGGACTGGAGGGTCTCTCCTTGCCCCCGCAACCGGTGCCGCCCTCCCCAGAACCGCTTTCGCGCCGGACGCGGGGCCGCGCAGCCTCCGCGGGTATCCGCGCACATCCCCCGGCGCTTCTCCTCCCGCCTGCGGGTCTCCACTTGGCAGGTCCGAGGGGCTGCCGCTCAGATTGCGATCAGATCTCCGAGTGGTTTTAAAGACAAAAAGCTTTGAATATCCGCAGACACGTAGCTTCAAATATACGCTGATGACTTTCTCTCTTGGCACATTTCTGTACGGGCAAGACGGCATTATTTTCCCTCTTCGGAGGAAATAGCAAATCAATGCCACCCTTTCTCCCAAGCATGTTTCCCTTCTAGTAAAGGAGGCTCCACCTCTGCCAGGGACTGATTCGCCCAGCAGTTTTTAGGATAATTTATGGAGCAACCTGATGAGCCTATTGGGCGAGTTGCTCGCTCCTTGTAGAGTGGGTTCCTACCTGTTTGGGTGGTTTATTTTATTTTATTTTATTTTATTTTATCTCTCCCCCCCGCCCCCCTTTCCTACCCCTCCTTCTGCCTGCCGTGTGCCGGTGTGTGTTGGGGGGGACGCGCGGTGGGATTGGCAAGGTCGCTATTCCCCATCCTCTCCGGAGAAAACTCGGGGAAGGGAGAGAGCCTTCAGCCTCATGGATGCGTGGGGGGGCCCCGCGCCCCTCTGGAGCCGCCGCCGCGGGGCCCGGCTGCTGCTGTTGCTGCTGACGGTGCGGCTGGGGAGCGGGTGAGTACCGCGGGCACCCCGGCACCGGCCGCCCGCGCCCTGCCGCCGGCTCTCGGCTGGCTGAGCCCTGTGCCCGGGGGTCGAGGGGATGGGGGCTCGTAGCGGGCTTGGGGAGGGGGACAGGGGAAGGGGGCGCGCTACGCGCCGCCAAACTTAAAAAGAAAAGGTCCCGGTGCTCCCATGGCGGCTGCTGCGGGAGGCTGCGGGGGAAGCCGGCGCCGCCAAAGTAAAACTTCAGCCTTATCCCGCTCGGTCTCTTGACGAGTTGGGCAGTCCGGGCTCAGCTCGCTGCTGGGAAAACCGCGGCGTTCCCCCCACAGGGCCGGGCCGGAGAGCACCGGCTGGTAGAGAAGCCCTGAGTCCCTCGGGGGGCCGTCGGTGTGGGCTGCACCCACGCAACCAGCTCCCGCCGCGCCCGCACATTCTGCCGCGGTGCCTGTGCTGCTGCTCAGCAGCTGGGAGCGGGGCTGGAGCCGGGCTGGCGAGCGGCTGCGGCGCTGGTGGCTGTTCCGGGAGAAGTCTGGTCCAGCGCTCGGTGGTAAGGCGGGGGCACTGCCCGTGGTGCCGGCACTTTCTCACGCTGCTGCCCGTGCAGTGGGGCAACCTGCACCGCACCACCTTGTGCTGCCGCCGGCGGCAAGGGGATCGGGCTCAGGCGTGGGGTGGTGCCGGGCAGCTGCTCAAGTCCCAGAAGTTGGAAACGTGCGTTTCAAGGGAGAGTTAACGACAGCGATCTGTAGAAACACCAGCTTGGCATTGCTGTGCAGTGGTGTTATTAGTACCCATAACAACGAAAGGCAATCTAGTCATTCATCCCTATTAATAATGCAGAGCTAATGTGAACCATTCCACAGGTTATACTCGCATAAAAATCACAAAGCAGTACTGAAAGGGTATTTGTCTGTGGCTCAGCGTGTCTTTCTTTGTAACCATAGACCCAATTATCATTCTAAGAGGATATACCCAACGTGTAGTATTAAGACTGGCTAAAAAAAACCCCGAAGTTAAGTCTAGTAAACATTTTCTTTTAAGTCTGTCAAGCACTAGAGCTCTTCCCCATACTGAACGGTGATTTATCAATCTCTGTGAAGCGTGTTATCTCAACTCATCTCGTGTCTTCTGTGTTTCCCTCCTCAGAAATGCCACTCACTGATTATGCTTTTCTTATTCTGTGTCTTCTAAAACCTTGCTATGTTAGGGAAACATAATTTCCATCAATGCTTTGGGAAAAAAAAACCAAACACCAGAGATAATAATAAAAAAAAATAACCAGTGCAGCTGTGCATCTTCAGAATGTTTCTTAATGAACATATTGTACCTCAGGTATGAAAGAAATTATCAAGTGGTTTGAGAGAGAAAAGAATATGCATGCTAATTTATCAGTTCAAAGACTTGGATACAAAAGAGGAGGACGAGCTGAAAAAAAATATGTATTTTTTTGGGGGGGTTGTTTGTTGTCTGTTGAAGTGTGGTTGTGATTAGAGGATTAGGTATAGATTATTATGTATGCACCTCATTAACATTAGCTTTCACAAATAAGTTGCTAGGAAGTCTTCAGTGAAGGGGGTTGGGGGAAGTGAAACCCTAAGTTACATGCATTATTTCGTGTTTCAGAGCACCTCAGATAAAATGGAACCTTTTGCTGTAGACGTTCATGGATCTGAATCAGCCTCAGGCTTGCCTTCAGTTGGAGGCATACTAGGGGAAATGGTGGAATGGTGATTGGGAGATACATTTCTTTCTCAATTTGATTTTTAAGTGACCACTAATGGACATGTTTTTCAGATCCTGATTCTGTGCTCTGTAGTGCATTAGAACTCGGGGGTGTTTGCAGAGAGCTCTGGAGCTCTTAGAGCCCTTTAGCAGCCTGCCACAAAGTGGGATGGAAATGCTATTCTTTTTCTCCTTCTCTGGGTGCTTTTCTGTAGTTTCAGCCCAAGCTTTACCTAGGAAGGTCAAACTGATCTACCAAAGTAATGTTTTTCTCAAGAACAGACTAGGTTGCTCCAAGTCTGGCTGCTTTTCGGAGCCAAGCCACCTTTTCAACACAGACTCTCACAAGGCTGCAAACTGCATCACTTTCCAGTGTGCATTTATAGACTTTGTGCTGGGTGTGAGTCAAGTTACTTCAGGTGTAACAAGTGGAAAAGACTTTGGGAGCCGAGTCCAACCAAGAGTTTATCCTTTCAATGCTGTACTGTGACATAAGACCAAACTTCCTTCCCCAAAGGGATTCATTACATTTAATGTCCATTGGAATGTGCTGCCCAGGGAGGTGGTGGAGTCACCATCACTGGAGGTGTTTAAGAAGAGACTGGATGGGGAGCTTGGTGCCATGGTTTAGTTGATTAGATGGTGTTGGGTGGTAGGTTGGACTTGATGATCTCAAAGGTCTTTTCCAACATATTCTATTCTTCCCTCTCCCACCCCTCTCCCCCCCTCTCCCACCCCTCTCCCACCCCCTCCCACCCCTCTCCCACCCCTCTCCCTGCAGCACTAGCAGGCCAGAATGGCCAATGCACTTGGTGTAACTTTGTCAGTCACTATTTTGCCAATAGCTGGCATCCCTTCTGTAGCAGATATTGGGCTGTAAGCCCTCCTCTAAGGTACATGCAAGGTAAACTCCTCAGCAGTCACTGCAGTCCTCAGTGTTCAGCAAACCCACTATTCCTGCTGAACTCCAACAAATAGCTGATTCATAGGGAGAGCATAAGAGCTGACAATATAATTAATATTATTTCATTGGTTCTAACCATACAGGTGGAGCAGAGCTGTAATTTCTTCTAATTTATGCTGCTCTAAGTGGTAGGTGCTGGTCAGCATCCCCAACAGCCTGTTGTAAGCTGTACTTAATGTTGGCATATCTTCCCTTTTACTTGTTGCAACCTGGCGTTCTGAAAAGCAGCTCTAAATGCTCCACTGCAACGTAGCTGTCAGCAGGCACAAGTGTCAGCTAATGTTTGCTTTCCCATTTTCAGAGCATCTCTTAGGGAAATACTTTTATAATGGGGCCTACATTTTTCCCCTCCTAGAAATTCCTGGATCAGTGTTAAGCTTATCATAACACTATGGGTTCCTTAAGGCTTGATGATAGTGATTTGCTGTTTCATTTGAACGTCTGTGGTATTTATTCATTATTATCCTCACTCTTATGTGCTTTGTTCGTGGTGTGATGGTGAAGAGGAACTTGAGCAGTCCTGGTGGTTTGAGAGATGGCTTATTTCATTAAAAAGTTTATTAACATTTTGTTTGGTTAGTATAAAGTTTAATGAGACATAGACACTGAGAAATGTTTCTGCTCTTTGCACACAGTTTACTACCTATGGATTTAAAGGAAACCTTCAGACTATGACAATCCATGATAATAACAACAATAATAGAATCTCTCCCAGAAAATTGTGCTTCATTTTCAATTTCTTTTGACTTTCTGTTTGTTCAGTGTGCTTGATGTTATATAAGAGCACCCTTGCTACCAATCCAGGCCTTCCTGAGGTGGGCAGAAAAGGTTACAGTCAAGCATTTGCTGACTTCTGTCAACTTTCTTGCTGGGTACGTAAGTCAGTTACCTAGGGGGTCTGTGACCCTTAGGAGTGTCTGTGGTCTCTAGCAATGGGTAGATTCAGATTGGATGTTAGGAAGAAGTTGTTCCCCATGAGGGTGGTGAGACACTGGCACAGGTTGCCCAGGGAGCTGGTGGCAGCCTCACCCCTGGAGGTGTTTGCAGCCAGGCTGGATGTGGCTGTGAGCAACCTGCTGTAGTGTGAGGTGTCCCTGCCCATGGCAGGGGGGTTGGAACTGGCTGATCCTTGAGGTCCCTTCCAACCCTGACAATTCTATGATCCTCTCTGAAGCTGTAGAGGAAGAGTAATTAGCTGGGTCAAATGCAACACTTAGTTTTTATGGTCAGGAGGCAGGACTACTGACATGGACTTAGCATACCCAGTGTTTGAAAGTGGGTTGCCTTGGTTTGTGCTATCATATGTGCAGACATTAAAAAGTCAGTGTGTGTGTGGGGATCACACTAAAGCAAAGATGAGCATCTCCCAGGGTGCACTGAGACCTTTTTGTAGTACCTTTGTTAATGACCTGCAGAAGGCTTTCTTGCACTGCATGCTAAGTCGAGCATCTACGCCTGGATGTATTCCTGTGTGATCTGCTCTAGGTGCTCCTGCTCTGGCAGGGGGGTTGGACTGGGTGAGCCCCTTCCAGCCCCTGAAATTCTGTGTAAAATAACAATATCATAACTTGGTGAGGAGCAGCAGAGAGAAGTGGTGATGACAAATGAGAGCATGACAGGAACATTTCAAAGGGTGGTGGATGACAGTGACACACACTTTTATTTCTTAACACTTTCCCTGAATGCTAATAATTTGCAAGGAGTAATTCACAATGCAATTGAACTAACCTGGAGGTGACACAGAAGTCCTAATTTTGCATTTTCACACATGCAAACATTCTTAATAAGGCTGAAAGTAGTGTGAGGAGTTCAGTGGCCTACCAGCCTGTGACAGAACTTGATTCCACGTCTCTAACCTTAAAATGGTAAATCATGCAACAGCATCGAACTAATAAAGGTAACAGAAGAGACAAGAAAGGTCACCAGGAGTTCACCAGGATAGAGCCTGTTTCAAAGGAGGAGATCTCAGTGATATGGCCAAGATGGAAAGAAATAGTTTCTAAACCATGCTTTCACTGGTGGATGCTCAAGTCAGGAAGATCTGTTATGATAATCCAGACGGGTATCAGAATAAACAAAGCTGCAGCATTTATCTTGGCTTCTGCATCAGGTTTGTTGGCTCAGTATAAGTGTTTTAAGTCCCTGCATAAAGATTTGATGAGGAGGAATCGATGAAGTGTTGTACAGTGTTTCTAGTCTGAGTTTTCCCTGGCTTCCAGCCAAAGGATCCAGCAGAAAAGGCTGATTTAGTTATTTTTTTCCTCCCCCCAGTGCTACCTGCTACAGCTGGCTCAGCCACTGGGTCCCACATCCACCTTATTGTGAGGAGATCCTGGGTTTTGGTTCATACCTCTGGTTCTTCAGGCTGTCCTCAGGCTGTGTGGTAGTTTCACAGGATCACAGTATCACCAAGGTTGGAAGAGACCTCAAAGATCATCGAGTCCAACCTGTCACCACAGACCTCATGACTAGACCATGGCACCAGGTGCCACGTCAGTCCCCTCTTGCACACCTCCAGTTTTAGGCTGATGCCTAGAAATTTTCCACAGGTCTTGAACACAAAGTAATAGAAAGTAAATAAATTCCCATTGGATGCAGAAGGGAATGTAATGATGAGGTCTAAATTATCCCATTGGCCTGGTGTCTAACATAAAGGTAGTTGTGTGCACTAACATTTTCCTCTCTCTTTGCTTCCCCTGCTCTGGCAGATATGGGCTACTGCTTCTGCTAGCTTGCTGACCTTGGCTGTGTTCTTTGTTGTGGTTAAGTGCTAACAGCCTACTTCCAGCTCTTCTCTCTCTTTTGCCTTGGGTATAGGGGGAAGGGAGCAGGGAAGGAAAAGCTGCTGGTAACCCCCTGGTTTTGTCCAGGGGGGGGTTTCTTGTGCTGTATCTAAGGTGTAAATATATGCAACTATTGTATATTTTGCACATATTCATTGCATTTCATATTTTAGTTTGTACTTCTGCTTGTAAATACAGCTTCTTTTACTTTCAGCTGAGCTGGTCTGGTAAACTCATTTGCTTTCAGCTGAGCTGCTCTGGCAATTTTATGTTGGGGGGGAGTGTGGTGGGTGGAATTTCAACTCACACATGGGTTCAGACCCATGGCTGCAGCTGCACATCCAGAAACGGAGTATGGTCTGCAGCCATCTACTCTTCAACTGGAAGACAGCCACCAAAACTCTTCTTTCCCTTGTATGCCTCTGCCAGCTTTTGCCTTGACAAGAACTCACAGCACCTCATCACGCTGTGCCAGGAGAGGTTTAGGCTGGTGTTAGGAAGAAGTTCTTCATAGAAAGAGAGCTTGGCCATTGGAATGTGCTGCCCAGGGAGGTGGTGGAGTCACCATCACTGGAGGTGTTTGAGACTGGATGGGGTGCTTGGTGCCATGGTTTAGTTGATTAGATGGTGTTGGGTGATAGGTTGGACATGACGATCTTGAAGGTCTTTTCCAACCTGCTCTGCTCTGCTCTGCTCTGCTCTGCTCTGCTCTGCTCTGCTCTGCTCTGCTCTGCTCTGCTCTGCTCTACTCTCAAAGGAATCAGCATTTTTTGCCACAAAACATCCTTCTGTGTTTCTCTTCCCAGCCTAGTGTTCCATGATATGTTGTAGATTATCAGCTTGGAGAAACCTCTCCATCTGTCAGAGATGAGAAGCTGCAGTGCAATTCTGTGCCTAGCAGTTGTTGCAGGACAAATGATCCAGTCCACAATGGACATTTTAGACAAATGGCTCACAGTCAGAGATAACTCTGTGCAGAGGGGAAGTTTCTGCTGAATCAGATTTACCCATGCTACACCCATACTAGCTACCTCTAGAATTATTCCCTCAGTGTATGTGATTTAAGAGGCAGCTTGACAGCACCTTGCATTTTCCTCTTGGAGAAGTAAACTGAGCCACTTAATGTTTATTCAGAAAAGGCTGAAATGTTTGTCTAACCATTTTATAAACACTTCCCTTTTTTTTTTCTTTGAAGAATAGACCTCACAAATGAGCAGACTGTACAAATATTAGCCTCATCATAGAATATTACTTCCCTGCTACTACTTCATCCTGCTGCCTCAGCCTCCAGTAGTGTTCCAGCGTCACTTAAGGTTTGGTTTCCCCTCTGCCTTGGTCCTTAAATCCTTTCCCATGGCAATGCATAAATGTCTGGTGAGGTGTGAATGGCTAATTCTGTATTTCTAAATTTGTATGCAGCTATTTTTCCTATTTTTGGGAAGACCTGAATAGAGGTTGTAGAAGCATAGAATTAATGAGTTGGAAAAGACCTCAGAGATCATCAAGTCCAACCTATTACCCAATACCTAACACCTCCTGACAACCAAACCATGGCTCCAAGTGCCACATCCAATCCCCTCTTGAGCACCTCCAGGGATGGTGACTCCACCACCTCCCTGGGCAGCACATTCCAATGGCCAATTACTCTTTCTGGGAAGAATTTTCTCCTCATCTCCAGCCTAAAGCTGCCCTGTACTCAGCTTGAGACTGTGTCCTCTTGTTCTGGTGCTGCTTGCCTGGGAGAAAAGACCAACCCCCACCTGGCTACAACCTCCCTTCAGGGAGATGTAGACAGTAAGAAGGTCTCCCCTTCTGCAGGCTAAGCAACCCCATCTCCCTCAGCCTCTCCTCACAGGGCTGTGCTCCAGACCTCTCCTCAGCCTCATTGCCCTTCTCTGCACGTGTTCTAGTATCTAAATGTCCTTCTTAAACTGAGGAGCCCAGAAGTGGACTCAGGACTCAAGGTGTGCCCTGACCAGTGCTGAGTACAGGGCACAATGACTTCCCTGCTCCTGCTGGCCACACTGTTCCTGATGCAGCCCAGGAGGTAACAGGATGTGTCCCCTTTGGATGTAATCAGTTTATTAGCACTTTCAATGAATGTGCTTTTCCTGTTGTTTCAGGCATTGTATCCTGAAGGATGAGGTTTTATTCTTATTAAGTCTTGTTATTATTAATGCTATTTTATGATCCAATTTATCTTCCAGAGTAAAGTTCAGCTGGGCAAAATTTATAGCAGGGAAAAGTTGTGGTGTTGTGTATTAATTTAGGGAGCTAACACTGTCACCAGAATTCATAGCACTTCTTTTTTTTTTATTTTAGATTTTAAGACTTATTCTCTGATATATTGTCATGGTTTAACCCCAGCCAGCTACTGAGCACCACCCAGCTGCTCTCTCATTCTCCCCTCCCAGTTTACATAGTATGGAACATTCCTTTGGCCAGCTTGAGTCAGCTGTCCTGGCCATGTCCCCTGCCAGCTTCCTGTGCCCCTCCAGCATTCTTGCTGGCATGGCATGAGAAGCTAAAAAGATCTTGTCTTAGGACAAGTGCTTCTTAGCAACAGCATTCTGCCCCTGTTCTCAGCCCTGGTTAGACCACACCTTGAGTCCTGTGTCCAGTTCTGGGCCCCCAAGTTTAGGAAAGATGTTGAGATGCTGGAAGGTGTCCAGAGAAGGGCAACAAAGCTGGGGAGGGGTTTGGAGCACAGCTCTGTGAGGAGAGGCTGAGGGAGCTGGGGTTGCTTAGCCTGGAGAAGAGGAGGCTCAGGGGAGACCTTCTTGCTGTCTACAACTACCTGAAGGGAGGTTGTAGCCAGGTGAGGGTTGATTTGTTCTCCCAGGCAAGCAGTACCAGAACAAGAGGGCACAGTCTCAAGCTGTGCCAGGGGAGGTTCAGGCTGAAAGTTAGGAAGAAATTCTTCCCAGAGAGTAATTGACCATTGGAATGTGCTGCCCAGGGAGGTGGTGGAGTCACCATCCCTGGAGGTGTTTAGGAAGAGCCTGGATGAGGCACTTGGTGCCATGGTTTAGTTGATTAGATGGTCTTGGGTGATAGTTTGGAGTCGATGATCTCAAAGGTCTTTTCCAACCTGTTCCATGCCATGCCATGCCATGCCATGCCATTCCCATCAGTGTGTTACTAACATTACTTTCCTGAATCGTTCCGTTAGTTATGAAATCCAAACCACAGAACTACTCCAGCTATTAGGAAAAAACCAACTGGCATTAAGCCAGCTGAAATCAGGTTGTGCATTTACATGGCAGCATTAATTTTGGAGATCCTTTACAAAATAAAGTATCCTCAGTGTTCTCTCTGGGGGAGAAAGGTGCTGGATCTTACCAGCATGCCTCCGTCAAATGTAGAACTGTAGAAAGGTTTGGGTTGGAAGGGATCTTGAAAGGCATCGAGTCTAACCCCAGTGCAGTGAGTGGGACATCCTCCATTAAATAAGGTTGCCCAGAGCCCTGTGGAGCCCTGAATATCTCCAGGAATGGAGCCTCAACCACCTCCCTGGACAGCCTGTTCCAGTGTTCCACCACCCTCATGGTAAAGAACTTTCTCCTATTATCCAATCTAATTCTCCTCTAATTTCCAACCATTCCTCCTCTTCCTATCTCTTCAGGCCTTTTCTAAACAGTCCCTCTGCAGCCTTCAGGTTGCTATTAGATTTCCCTGAAGTCTTTTATCCAGGCTGAACAACCCCATCTTCCTCAGCCTGCCCTTGTAGCAGAGATGTTCCACTCCCCTGATCTTTTCACCACCCTCCTCTGGACCTTTTCTGTCAGGTCCATGTCCTTGCCATGCTGAGGACACCAGAGTTGGACACAGTACTGGATTGTTTCACACCTGATGCAGGTGAGCTATGGGCCTGTACCATTGGCACTGCTTTATCAATGATGGCCATCCAGCTGATGGCTTGCAGGTTGCATCCTTTGGGGGACACCTGTGACAGTCATAAATTTTAGTCACCATATGACAAGAGGTGGATTACTCTGTGCTGGGTTAAAATTATCCTCCCCCCCTCACCCCCCTCCCCGTTAACTTTGCCAGACCAGCTCAGTATGAAGCAAATGGAAGCTGTATTTACAAGCAAAACTACACTCTACAATGGGATGCAATGAATGTGTACAAATATGCAGGATTCCCAATATTATACAGGATTCACAATATTATACAGGTACTTATAATCAGCAAACAACATGAAACCCCTCCTGGGCAAAAAGACCAAGGAAACTGTTCCACTGCCTCCCCCACTCCCTGTCCCAAGAGAGAAAGGAGCAGAGGGAAAGCAGTGGTTAGACTTAACTAAAATAATGCAGCCAAGGTCAGCCAGGAGCAGAAACAAGCAGAGAAGGTGACCTCATTGTGGCCTTCCAGTATCTGAAGGGGGCCTACAAGAAGGCTGGGGAGGGACTTCTCAGGCTATCAGGGAGTGATAGGACTAGGGGGAATGGAATGAAGCTGGAGGTGGGGAGATTCAGGCTGGATGTGAGGAGGAAGTTCTTCCCCATGAGAGTGGTGAAGCCCCTGGAATGGGTTGTCCAGGGAGGTGGTTGAGGCCCCATCCCTGGAGGTGTTGAAGCCCAGGCTGGATGAGGCTCTGACCAGCCTGATGTAGTGTGGGGTGTCCCTGCCCATGGCAAGGGGGTTGGAACTAGATGATCCTGGTGGTCCCTTCCAACCCTAACTGAAACTATGAAACTAAGAGATCAGAAAAGAGAACAAATTGTTTTCACAGAATCACCAAGGTTGGAAGAGACCTCAAAGATCATCGAGTCCAACCTGTCACCACAGACCCCATGACTAAACCATGGCACCAAATGCCATGTCCAACCCTCTCTTGAACACCTCCAGGGATGGTGACTCGGTACAGCCAGTCTTACACTGGATATTTCCCCCACTGAAATTGTTTAGCATACTCTTTAGTTTTCCTTTTCACACCCAATAGTGAATGATTTATATTTTTCCACTTTTGTGCTCAAAACCTGTAACTTAATTTTAAAGGCAGAGCCTAAAACCCACCACAACTCCTGTTGGGAAAAAAAAAAAGATGTTCTGTTTAAGACACAATAAATTGCAGTGGAGAGGACATAATTTTGCTTGCAGACAGGGACAGGCAGCAAGCTCTTTTATGACATGATTTAGGTATTTACATCAGCCTTTATGGAATACATTCACCTCCTCTGTACAATTATTCATTACTTTCATTGACCTTGGGATTAGTCTGTAACTGCCTAATGGAAGTTACACTAAAATTTTAGTAGAACCCAATCACCACATTTCTCCTGGGGCCATGTCATTGCCTAATTTGGCAGCTGCATGCCCTTTTCTGGGGTTTTGAGCCAGATTCACCTATATGCCACAATTACAGTTCAGTGCAAGCCTCTGGTTCTCTTTCTGCTTCAGTCTGTCTGTTGCAACTTCAGTCTGCACATGTTTCTTTGCTTCCTGTGGAAGGAGTCTCAAGCTGCACCAGGGGAAGTTTAGGCTTCAGGTGAGGAGAAAGTTCTTCACAGAAAGAGTTGTTGGGGGATGGGAGGGGATGGGATAGGATGGGATGGAATGGAATAGAATAGAATAGACCAGACCAGACCAGGTTGGAAGAGACCTTCAACATCCTCGTGTCCAACCTATCATCCAACACCACCTAATCAACTAAACCATGGCACCAAGCACCCCATCGAGTCTCCTCCTGAGCACCTCCAGTGATGGTGACTCTACCACCTCCCCTGGTCAATCACTCTCTCTGTGTAAAACTTCCTCCTAACCTCCAGCTTAAACCTCCCCTGGGGCAGCCTGAGACTGTGTCTTCCTGTTCTGGTGCTGGTTGCCTGGGAGAAGAGACCAACCTCTGCCTGGCTACAACCTCCCTTAAGGTACTTGTAGAGAGAGCAATAAGGTCACCCCTGAGTCTCCCCCTCTCCAGGATAAGCAAGCCCAGCTCCCTCAGTCTCCCTCCTGCCCAGGGAGGTGGTGGAGTCATCGTCCTTGAAGGTATTCAAAAAGGGATTGGATGTGGCACTTGAAGCCATGGTTTAGCTAGTCATGAGGTGTTGGGTGATAGGTTGGACTTGATGATCTCTGAGGTCTTTTCCAACCTGTTTCAAAGAAGCTTGTTTGAGTGAAGACCTGCAGTGAATTTACTTGAAGATTTAGGAGGAAATGTCCAATCATAGAACCAATAAGGTTGGAAAAGACCTCAAAGATCATCAAGTCCCACCTGTCACCCAAGACCAAATGAAATGCTCACATTAATACCTTGAAGTACCAGCAGCTTAAAATGACTGAAAATGTCTTATAAAGGAGAGCTCATTTCATATATTACTTGAGATGCTGCTGATGTTTTAAAGTAGAGCTCTAATGAACTTCACTTTGCAATGTGATGAATGTTATAGTGACTGTGGGATGGCATTTAATTAGGGTAACTGCTTTTTATTGAGGCTGTGGTTCTCAGCACTCATTTTTGTTAGATTTGTTAAGTGTAGTTCCACTGTGGAAAGGGTTTCTTGGATTAATGCACTTAACCCTTCAACAATGTATCAGTTCATCCTGAACTTGATGACCATTAAGCTCTCGTCAATCAAGTGCAGAGAGAGATCTGCAGCCTCTTCAACAGGGTGCCGACACGTGGCACACGGATTTATGTGTCTGTCTCTGTGTGATGCTGCTAGCCTGCAGCTGCCAGATCTGATACTGCCACAGTTGGGACATGTTCCAGACATCCAAAGTGTTGATGTCTTTTCATCATCGTGTCCTTCTTGAGCAGGTTGGGCATATTTTGTCCTCTGTTTAATGTAGTTTGCCCTTTTCACTTGTATCTGCTTAGGCTTTATGATTTGCCATTGTTATTATTTATCTTCTGTTCCCTCAGTTTAGGAAAGATGTTGAGTTGCTGGAAGGTGTCCAGAGAAGGGCAATGAGGTTGGGGAGGGGTCTGGAGCACAGCCCTGTGAGGAGAGGCTGAGGGAGCTGGGGTTGCTTAGCCTGGAGAAGAGGAGGCTCAGGGGAGACCTTCTTGCTCTCTCCAACTCCCTGAAGGGAGGTTGTAGCCAGGTGGGGGTTGGTCTCTTCTCCCAGGCAACCAGCACCTGAACAAGAGGACACAGTCTCAAGCTGTGCCAGGGGAGGTTTAGGCTGGAGGTGAGGAGAAAGTCCTTCCCAGCAAGAGAGCTTGGCCACTGGAATGTGCTGCCCGGGGAGGTGGTGGAGTCCACATCCCTAGAGGTGTTCAAGAAGGGATTTGATGTGACACTTGAAGCCATGGTTTAGTTAGTCATGAGGTGTTGGGTGGGAGGTTGGACTTGATGATCTCTGAGGTCTTTTCCAACCTTGTTGGTTCTGTGATTCTATATCTGGTCTAAGAAACTGGGAAGTATGGCTGTGACCACATATGGGGGAAATAGCTATGGTTCTATGATTCTCTTAATCTTCCTGATCCTTGGTCTGGATGAACAGCAGAATATGGCTGCTTACATTTTAAGTAAGCATTGCATTTCCATTCCATTCCATTCCATTCCATTCCATTCCATTCCATTCCATTCCATTCCATTCCATTCCATTCCATTCCATTCCATTCCAATTATTTCATTGCATGGTCAGGCCAAAACCCACACTGGAGATAAAAACCAACTGAGAAGATCAGACTTACCAGCTCATATTTCTATGTTTCATTCAAATCCATCTGAAATAGATCTCCCTAAGAATTTGAGTAGGTTTAGACTGAAGTTGCAGTCAAGGCAATATGGATTATTCTAAAGCCCACTTTATCTTCCTGATAAATTTCATTTTTCACTCCATGCAGTGACTGGAAGGCTTTCCTTTAGAAGGCATTTATAAGAGGAGGAGATATGTGTATATATATATACGTATGTCTAAAAATGTTGCAAAATGCTCTTGATCTCTAAGATTAAAGTCTAGTTGGCATAAGGGCCCCCAGCTTGCATTAGAAATGTTTGGACTAGGACAAATTAAGGACCTGCTTACTGGAGATAATGGAGACTCTCCAGCAGCTCCCTAGGCAAAGGACTTCTTTAAGATGCTGTAGTAATGATTTTCTCAGAAGAGAGGAAGAGATGCAGAGGTTCTGTGAATCATAGAACTGTTAGGGTTGGAAGGGACCTCAAGGATCACCCAGTTCCAACCCCCCTGCCATGGGCAGCGACACCTCACACTACTGCAGGTTGCCCAGAGCCACATCCAGCCTGCCATCGTGGGTGTTACAAGCACTGAGGTACCTCAGGGGTTTTGTAAGTCACAACAAAACACACAAGACATACTACAAGTTTACAGTCAGAATGTTGAGTAATTGATGTGAGGAAAGAGAAGTGAGAAGTGTGTCCTGTTTCCTTGCTTCTCTGGTGTAGAACAAGAACAGCTCAGAGCACCAACCCCAAGCACCAATACAGGCTGGGCAGGGACTGGCTTGAGAGCAGCCCTGAAGAAAAGGGCTTGGGGGAGCTGCTGGATGAGAAGCTCAATATCAGCCAGCAGTCAGCACTTGCAGCCCAGAAAGCCAACCAGAGCCTGGGCTGCATCAAGAGAAGCAGAGCCAGTAGGTCAAGGGAGGTGATTCTTCCCCTCTACTCCACTCTGGTGAGACCACACCTGGAGTACTATGTCCAGTTCTGGAGCCCCTATCACAGGAAGGATCTGGAGGTGCTGGAAGGTGTCCAGAGAAGGGCCATGAGGATGAGCAGAGGGCTGGAGCACCTCTCCTATGAGGACAGACTGAAGGAGTTGGGGCTGTTCAGTCTGGAGAAGAGAAGGCTCTGAGGAGACCTCATTGTGGCCTTCCAGTATCTTAAGGGGGCTACAAGAAAGCTGGGGAGGGACTTCTGAGGGTGTCAGGGAGTGATAAGACTGGGGGCAATGGAACAAAACTAGCAATGGGTAGATTGAGATTGGCTGTTAGGAAGAAGTTGTTCCCCATGAGGGTGGTGAGAGACTGGCACAGGTTGCCCAGGGAGGTGGTGGAAGCCTCATCCCTGGATGTTTTTGCAGCCAGGCTGGATGTGGCTCTGAGCAACCTGCTGTAGTGTGAGGTGTCCCTGCCCATGGCAGGAGGGCTTGCACTAGATGATCCTTGTGGTCCCATCCAACCCTAACAATTCCATGATTCTATGATTCCAGAACAGTGCGTGGTAAGAGGATGAGGAACAATGGTGCTGACTTGCAACAAGGAAATCCCAGTTAACTATAAAGATAAATGTTCACTGGGATGCCAGTTCAACAGTGGAACAAATTGTCCAGTGAGGGTTGGGATCTCTGTCCATGGTATTTTCGAAGATCCCACTGGACTAACCTGTATGCATCACGGCCTGAATTCAGTATTGGCCCTTCTTTGAGTAGAAGTTAGCTTTCCAAGATCCCTTCTGAATTGCATGGTTATGTGGAAACTGACAGGAAACAGCTTGGTGGGTTTTTGTTGTTTGGTTGGGGGTTTTGTGTGTGTGTGTTTTGGTTGGGTATGGTTTGTTATCTCATTGTGCGAGAATCTTGCTCTCTCTTGTGTAGCATAAAAGAGAAGGCTGCAGACACAGGTCATTGTTTGCATCAGAAATAGTGTGCATCAGGCACAGTGTGGCCAGCAGGAGCAGGGAGGTCATTGTGCCCCTGTACTCAGCACTGGTTAGGACACACCCTGAGTCCTGTGTCCAGCTCTGGGCCCCTCAGGTCAAGAAGGACACTGAGACTCCTGAACGTGTCCAGAGAAGGGCAATGAGGCTGGGGAGAGGTCTGGAGCACAGCCCTGTGAGGAGAGGCTGAGGGAGCTGGGCTTGCTTAGCCTGGAGAAGAGGAGGCTCAGGGGAGACCTCCTTGCTCTCTACAACTCCCTGAAGGGAGGTTGTAGCCAGGTGGGGGTTGGTCTCTTCTCCCAGGCAAGCAGCACCAGCACAAGAGGACACAGTCTCAAGCTGTGCCAGGGGAAGTTCAGGCTGGGTGTTAGGAAGAAGTTCTTCCCAGCAAGAAAGATTGGCCATTGGGATGTGCTGCCCAGGGAGGTGGTGGAGTCACCATCCCTGGAGGTGTTCAGAAAAGGCTTGGATGTGGCACTTGAAGCCATGGTTAAGTAGTCAGGAGGTGTTGGGTGATAGGATGGACTTGATGATCTCTGAGGTCTTTTCCAACCTTATTGATTCTATGATTGGGTCTAAGAAACTGAGAAGTATGTCTGTGACCACATTTGGGGGAAAAAAGCCATTTTTACTAAGACTGTCAAAATGCTATCACTGTACTAATCAGGCTGAATATGTCCAGCAGCTCTGAACTGGCACAGAGAATTACCTGTACTTGGGTAGATAGATGTGAAGAAAATTTTCAATTGATTTCTGGCCTGCAACTTGATAGGAGTAGAGGCAGCAGTTCTGCTGGTCTGAGTATATCAGTATTTGGATGAACTGTCAAGGAGATAAGATTAATTCTGTGTTATATGAGAAGACTGACAGATAAAGAATATCTCTGATGCTCTGGGCTCAGATAATAATTCTGCTGAGGTCTTTAAAAGCCATTTGAAGTGATAACAAATTTGCCCAGTGATGGTGTGAAGCAGCATGTGGGATTTTCTGAGAGTTGATTTGGAGGAGGGCACCTTTTCTTTTTGGTCAGGAACAGGTCTTTAATAATACCTGTTGTTCTTAACCTTGAAAATTCCCCTTTCTTAGGTGTTGTGTAGTGCCTTCGTTAAGTGCTCATGGTTAAGGCTGGCTGTGCTGTTCAGCCGTTTCTGCTCAGAGTGGTATTTGTGATATCAGGACCACAGAGATGTCAAAGATCATCTTATAAGACATTTGATAACGTTTCTAAGTGAGGGCCTTGCTGGGACTAAATGCAATTGTACTTACATTATTGTGTGTGAGAGAAAGTGTTTCTCTGAGGTCTTGGGTGACAGGCTGGACTTGATGATCTTTGAGGTCTTTTCCAACCTTATTGATTCTATGATTCTATGATTCTTTCAGAGGAGTGCTTCAAAGCTGCAGTGACTCAAGAGAGCTTGATCACCTGATACTTGTGATATGTGTTAAGGTATCACAAGTCTGATGGTCTAAACATTCAAATATATAGGCAGCACTTTTCATCCTGTGGCATGAACAGCAGAAGCTCCTGCTTTAATCCTTGGGGTGCATTAAGAGGAGAGCGTCCAGGAGATGAACGAGGTTGTCCTCCTCCTCCACTCTGCCCTGGTGAGACTTCACCTGGAGTATTGAGACTAGTTCCGGGCTCCCCAGTTCGAGAGGGACAGGGATCTGCTGGAGAGAGTCCAAGGGAGAGCTACCAGGATGATCAAGGGACTGGAGCACTGCCCTATGAGGAGAGGCTGAGAGCCCTGGGACTGTTCAGTCTGGAGAAGAGAAGACTGAGAGGGGATTTAATCAATGTTTCCAAATCTCTGAGGGCTGGGGGTCAGGAGGGAGGGGACAGGCTCTGCTCACTTGCTCCCTGGGATAGGACATGGAGCAATGGATGTAAGCTGCAGCACAGGAGGTTCCAGCTCAACACAAGGGGGAACTTCTTTACTGTAAGGGTCACAGAGCACTGGAACAGGCTGCCCAGAGAGGTTGTGGAGTCTCCTTCTCTGGAGACTTTCAAGCCCTGTCCAGATGTGTTCCTGTGTGACCTGTGCTGGATTCTCTGGTCCTGCTCTGGCAGGGGGCTGGATTCGATGATCTCCAGAGGTTCCTTCCAAACCCTGACACCCTGTGATCCCGTTAGTGCTATGATTGTTCTTCTCTCTTTTACACAAAGCTTTACTTGTTTAATACTAAGAACTTCTTTAGGTGGCTTATCCATACAACCTAATGTTTCTTTTCTCATGCTTTTGCATGATAAATTTACTGCTGCTTTAAGGTCCAGATCCATTCCTACACTAAAAACTCAGGCAGGAGAAAGGAAAGTGTAAACAGGGCAGGAAATTATAGATAGATAATATGAGATTAAAGAAGGGAAAGAGCACAAGATAGCTCATGTAGCCCAAGGAAGAATTAACCTAACAGTACATGGTGGGTTTACTGGAAAAAAATATGCAGGGAATAAGTAAAACAGAATCATAGAATCAACCACAGTGGAAAAGACCTCACACATCATCAGGTCCAACCTATTACCTAACACCTCCTGACAACTAAACCATGGCACCAAGTGCCACATCCAGTCCTCTCTTCAACAACTCCAGGATGGTGACTCCACCACCTCCCTGGGCAGCACATCCCAATGGCCAATCTCTGTTTCTGGAAAGAACTTTCTCGTCACCTCAAGCCTGAACGTCCCCTGGCACAGCTTGAGACTGTGTCCTCTTGTTCTGGTGCTGGTTGCCTGGGAGAAGAGACCAACCCCCACCTGGCTACAATCTCCTTTCAGGTAGTTGTAGAGAGCAAGAAGGTCTCCCCTGAGCCTCCTCTTCTCCAGGCTAAGCAACCCCAGCTCCCTCAGCCTCTCCTCACAGGGCTGTGCTCCAGACGTCTGCCAGCCTTATACTTAGACAAAGGACATAAATATAATATATACTAGGAATTGCAGCCAGTGAATGGCAGCTGTCTTAAGGACATTCCATGCTTTAGAACAGTGTACTCCTGTGTCAGTAAAAATCCTGGAGCAGCTGCTTTTGGCTGATGTTAGAGAAGATCCTCAGGTAATTGAACCAACTCAACCTGGGGAGGGACTTCTTAGGATATCTTGTAGTGATAGGACTAGGGTGGATGGAATGAAGCTGGAGGTGGGCAGATTGAAACTGGATGTGAGGAGGAAGTTCTTCACCATGAGAGTGGTGAAGCCCTGGAATGGGTTGTCCAGGGAGGTGGTTGAAGCCCTGTCCTGGAGGTGTTTAAGCCCAGGCTGGATGAGGCTCTGGCCAGCCTGATCTAGTGTGGGGTGTCCCTGCCCATGGCAGGGGGGTTGGAACTAGATGATCCTGGTGGTAACCAGGAGGGGGTTGGTCTCTTCTCCCAGGCAACCAGCACCAGAACAAGAGGACACAGTCTCAAGCTGCACCAGGGCAGGTTTAGGCTGGATGTTAGGAAGAAGCTCTTCATAGAAAGAGAGTCTGTCCATTGAAATGTGCTGCCCAGGGAGGTGGTGGAGTCACCATCACTGGAGGAGTTTAGGAACAGACTGGATGGGGCTCTTGGTGCCATGGTTTAGTTGATTAGATGGTGTTGGGTGATAGGTTGGACTCAATCTTAGGTGTTTTCCAACCTGGTTAATTCTATTCTATTCTATTCTATTCTATTCTATTCTATTCTATTCTATTCTATTCTATTCTATTCTATTCTATTCTATTCTATTCTATTCTATTCTATTCTATTCTATTCTATTCTAAATACCAGGAGGAGCACTCTCTTTGTATCAACTCTTTTTCCTGTTCATTACATAGCCTGACACGTTAATTGCAACTTAAAGCTCATCTGATGGTTTTTTTCTCATCATTAAAGGAGAACAAAGACCTATGATATTAATGTCTGAAAATCAGTGTGGAAAAGACTTTATTTAGGCATTAGTCTCGTCTGCTCAGGGATTTATTAGTCATGGCAATGTCTCCAATTAGTTGAAGGACAGAGAGCATAATTAGGGCTCTTTTTGCCTAATTACTCTTAACTGTATACATGCAGTTTACTGTTTGAGGTTAGCTGAAGTGCTAAGAACAAGCAGCACGTTGAGAAGTGAGCTCTCTTTCTTATTTATAGAAAGCATTAAAGTAGGATAGGATAGAATAGAATAGAATAGAATAGAATAGAATAGAATAGAATAGAATAGAATTGAATTAACCAGGTTGGAAAAGACCTCTGAGGTCACTGAGTCCAACCTCTCATCCAACACCATCTAATCAACTAAACCATGGCACCAAGTGCCCCATCCAGTCTCTTCCTAAACACCTCCAGGGATGGTGACTCCACCACCTCCCTGGGCAGCACATTCCACTGGCCAATACCATAGCTTCATGCCATGGAACAGAAGTGTGTTTGTTTGAGTTCACCTTTTTATTCTGAGTATTTGTCTCTCCAGACATTCTGAAAAAGACAGAGGGAACTTGGTTGGGGGAAAAAACTGTTGTACAGCAAATGGGAGACCATCAAGTTCTGTAGTCTGTGTGTAACAAAATAACCCTTCAGTGAACCTAGGAAGGAAAATGACTTGAACTCTTCAAGTTTGCTTTTCTTGCTGCAGTTATGGGAGATAGGAGAAAGTGCTACTGATAAAGTGAGAGTGGAGCTAATTGACATGAATCTTGAGCTGTTTGTGAGATTTATTCTGACTGCAACAAGTAAAAAAGGTGCTCAGCAAGAGATTAAATGTCACTAATACTTGATCAATCTCTACACCTGAATTTAACATTTTGTTTCAGTAAATTTGCAGATGACACCAAGCTGGGGGTAGGAGTTGATCTGTGAGAGGGTAGGAGAGCTCTCCAGGGAGATCTTGACAGGCTGGACAGATGGGCAGAGTCCAAGGGCCTGAGATTGAACACATCCAAGTGCCAGGTTCTGCACATTGGCCACAACAACCCCATGCAGTGCTACAGGCTGGGGTCAGAGTGGCTGGAGAGCGGCCAGGCAGAGAGGGACTTGGGGGTGCTGGTTGATGGTAGGCTGAACATGAGCCTGCAGTGTGCCCAGGTGGCCAAGAAGGACAATGGTATCCTGGCCTGGATCAGGAACGGTGTGGCCAGCAGGAGCAGGGAGGTCATTCTCCCCCTGTACTCAGCACTGGTTAAGCCACACCTTGAGTCCTGTGCCCAGTTCTGGGCCCCTCAGCTTAGGAAAGATGCTGAGTTGCTGGAAGGTGTCCAGAGGAGGGCAACGAAGCTGGGGAGGGGTTTGGAGCACAGCCCTGTGAGGAGAGGCTGAGGGAGCTGGGGTTGCTTAGCCTGGAGAAGGGGAGGCTCAGGGGAGACCTTCTTGCTGAAGAAATTCTTCATAGAGAGAGATTGGCCATTGGAATGTGCTGCCTGGGAGGTGGTGGAGTCACCATCACTGGAGGTGTTTAGAACGAGACTTGATGGGGTGTTAGGTGCCATGGTTTAGTTGATTACATAGTGTTAGATGTTAGGTTGGACACAATGATCTTGAAGGTCTCTTCCAACCTGGCTTATTCTAGTCTAGTCTTGTCTAGTCTAGTCTATTTTTTCTGGTTTGGAATAAGTTTGCTGTCTTCTGTCTTTCCTTCTGCCTCATTCCAAATCCAGGTGGAAAAAAAGTATAAATTAGAGTTTACAAAGTGAGATGCATTGAGATTTAAGTAAAGTCAAGAGTTTTGGACCACCTAATCTCCCAAAGTAGATAATTCCTTAAAGAACATTGTCTAATAGGTTCTATCCTGATAGGTCATCATCCTGATAGGTCATCATCCTGATAGGTCATCATCCTGATAGGTCATCTCAACTGATCTTGCTGAGTGTGTATCTGAAGAGATTTCTACCTTTGAAACAGAGTAGTTCAAATCTGTTTAGTAAGACAAAGATTAGTGATCCAGCCCTTAGAAATGAACATGTACACTGTCTGTCTGATGTCCTCTTTGTGTCTAGGTGTTCTTTGGGGGGAGTTTTATGCAACTCCCCAAGAAACATCCAGATTGAGAATTCAGGTTGGCAGGTGTTGTGTGCTCTGCTTCACTGGAGAGAGTAGAGAAGACTTTCTATATATTCTGGACACTTCTTTTTCTTCCAACCAGCATAATTTCTTTCTTATCTCAGTCCCAAGGCTGCGCGTCAGTGGCTACAGCATAGGAATCAAAAGCGTAGCACTGGGTGCCATCAGCACTGCAGCCTTTATTGCATGTTCACTGGTCTTGAGCATACTTTAAAAGAAGGGTTTAAAAGATGGGCTGGTGGTAGCTAGATGGGTTACTCACAATCAGTCATCTCTGAAAAGGTCAGTAAGATAGCAACAGAAAGAGTAAGACTAAGTCCTTTCCCTGTATAGAACAGAGGTGGTCCAAGTTAACGTGTCCAGAGAAAGGCAGCAAGGCTGGGGAGGGGTCTGGTGCATAGCCCTGTGAGGAGAGGCTGAGGGAGCTGGGGTTGCTTAGCCTGGAGAAGAGGAGGCTCAGGGGAGACCTTCTTGCTCTCTACAACTCCCTGAAGGAAGGTTGCAGCCAGGTGGGGGTTGGTCTCTTCTCCCAGGCACCCAGCACCAGAACAAGAGGACACAGTCTCAAGCTGTGCCAGGGGAGGTTTAGGCTTGAGGTGAGGAGAAAGTTCTTCCCAGCAAGAGAGATAGGCCCTTGGAATGTGCTGCCCAGGGAAGTGGTGGAGTCCCTGCCCCTGGGGGTGTTCAAAAAGGGATTGGATGTGGCACTTGGAGCCATGGTTTAGTTAGTCAGGAGGTGTAGAGTGGTAGGCTGGACTTGATGATCTTTGAGGTCTTTTCCAGCCTTATTGATTCTATGATTGATTCTAGTTCCTCCATGTTGGGTTCTATTGATTTCTGTTTGTGCTGCTTTAGCTAATGGATTAGTGAGCCACAAGCTCTGGCTAACCTTGTGTACTGGTATGGAAGTCTAGTCTATTTCTCTTCTGGCAGCTGGCACTTTGTTCAGACTGTCTTATTTTCGAGACAAAGTGAGGTGGTTCTGGGTAAGTAGTGGGAGATGTGCATTTTAAGCCAAGGCTCTTGTCAGGCACAAAGAAAGATTGCCTTTAATATAAGTGCCTCCTTAAATCGATTTGCTTAGTAGTGACTGGAAAACCTCTGGGATGTTGGGATGGAATTTTCCCCTCCTCTGAAACTGAATTATTAATACCTTTCTGTAAAGCTATCACTGTCCTTGGCTCTATACCTATTTCTGGGGTTGCTTAGCCTGGAGAAGAGGAGGCTCAGGGGAGACCTTCTTGCTGTCTACAACTATCTGAAGGGAGGTCCTAGCCAGGTTGGGGTTGGTCTCTTCTCCCACACAACCAGCACCAGAACAAGAGGACACAGTCCCAAGCTGTGCCAGGGCAGGTTTAGGCTGGATGTGGGGAAAAAATTCTTCCCAGATAGAGAGATTGGCCACTGGAATGTGCTGCCCAGGGATGTGGTGGAGTCACCAACCCTGGAGGAGTTTAGGAAGAGACTGGATGGGGTGCTTGGTGCCATGGTTTAGTTGATTAGATGGTGTTGGGTGGTAGGTTGGACATGGAGATCTCAAAGTTCTTTTCCAACTTGTTCTGTTCAGGTCTATTCTATTCTATTCTATTCTATTCTGTTCTGTTCTATTCTGTCCTGTCCTGTCCTGTAATTCAAAGTTCCAAAATTGGTGGAGGACCAGAGGGCAGAAAGTGAAAATTTGAAGTGCATTTGTTTGTTTGCTTGCTTTTCTTGTTAATTTCAAGTTTATTTAACTACAGTAAATAGGGGAAGAGAGAGATGTGGAGAGCAGGTTACTCAGAGACATCGTATCGATGTCATCCTTGGAGAGCCAACGCGAATCAAGCCTTAAGCAACCTGCTGTGACCTCAGTGCTGGCCCTGCTGTCAGCAGGAGAGTTGTCAAGAGACCTCCCATGATCTCTTTTTCCACCAGAGCTGTCCTGTGACTCTCTAAATAAAATTAAGAACACTTGAAAATGTCAGGATGCTCAAGTGACTGTGAGTGAAGGTATGGATGTATCTCCTCTTGGGTTTAGGTGGGAAAGGCCTGACCTCTTGTACTTTTCATTTTGGCTAGATCTGTGCTGCTCTTAATAGCAAAAGGACAAAACTGTGTCACCAGCACTTCAAATTCTCTGCAAATAATTGAGCTGATCCTGAGACTCTGTGCAGAACTGGGTGCTTGGGGTTATGGTTTGGAGGTGAACTTTCTAGAGCAGGGTCAGTGGCTGGACTTGATCCCAGGGGTCTCTTCCAATCTGAATGATTCTATGAGCTCTGGCAGTTTCACCATGCTTTCTCCTGCTTGTGAGATGGAGGGCAAGAAGAAGAAGGAGAAGAAAAGGTCAGTTTTGCAGTGGGCATGGAAGAAAAGGTCAGTTTTGTAGTGGGTATGTCTCTCTCCTTAGAGAGCTGCTTATAAATTAAGTTTTGCTCCTCATCATCTTAATGCTTCTGGGGAAAGACCAGCAGTGCCTCTGCACTCTTAGCAACCATAACCTCATTTATATAGCAATTGGATGACATAAAGTGCAAGCAGACCAAAAAGATGTACTGAAGAAAGCTGCATGGTACTGAAAGATGAAAGATCTGGCAGTAGGTAGCTTTGGGGGAGAAAGAGTGGACAGTTCCAAACCCTAGTTTCCTACTTCTTTTAGTGCTCCTGTTAGTGGGATCCTGCTAATGGGAAATGTTCAATATTTAATAGCTGGCATTTCTGTAATGTCTGTGGAGTAAAGTGAAGACCAAGTATTTTATGGTGCATTTCAACTTAAAAGAAAGCAAGCACTTTGCAGACTGCTACAGGGGAAGCTGTCAGGGAACCTTGTATTTAGAGTGCGTATTACTCTCAGCTATAATAGACCCTTGCAACTTGTTTGCAGGTATGAAAGTCCTGATATACAAGCAGTGCCTTTTGTTTATCCTCTGGGAACCTACTGAGCTGTGGCAAATTCCCTGTTGCACTTCCCAAATGAAGCAGGCGTGCCAAAGCCACTGAGCATTTTCCACAGCAGTGACAGTCTTGATTGTTCACTATTATTGGAGAGCTGATGCAGGGTCCTTTGCAGGCAGGCTGCTTTGGTGCATTCCTGCAAAGGAGTGTGATAGAAGCCATGCACAAGTACTTCATCTGTCCTTTCCTCCTGAAGGTGCAGTCTCCATGTGTAGCACAGCAGTGGTCTTCATTCCTGTAGGAAATGTGGCCAAGAGACCCAGTGGTACCCTGGGGTGCATCAAGAAAAGTGTGTCCAGCAGGTCTAGGGAGATTCTTCTCCCCCTCTACTCTGCCCTGCTGAGACCACAGCTGCAATACTGTGTCCAGTTTTGGGCTTCCCATTTCAAGAGTGACACAGACCTGCTGGAGAGAGTCCAACAGAGAGCCACAAGGATGATTTGGGGACTTGAGTATCTCCCCTGTGAAGAGAGACTGAGAGCCCCGGGCTGTTTAGCCTGGAGAGGAGAAGGCTGAGAGGGGATCTAGTCAATATCTATAAATACCTGAGGGGTGGGTGTCAAGTGGAGGGGGCCAAGCTCTTTTGGGTGGTGCACAGCAATAAGACAAGGAACAACAGGTTCAAGCTTGAACATAGAAGATTTCACCTCAACATGAGGAGAAACTTCTTACCAGTGAGGGTGCCAGAGCCCTGGAGCAGGCTGCCCAGAGAGGTTGTGGAGTCTCCTGCTCTGGAGCCTTTCCAACCCCACCTGCATGCATTCCTGTGCAGACTATCCTGGGTTTGGCAGGGGGGTTGGACTTGAGGATCACTGGAGGTCACTTCCAGCTTCCAATGCACTGTGATACTGGGATTAGTGTTCTGAAAAACTCCACCCTTAGTTGTGAGAGCAGTGTGTCTGTGTGATTTAGAAGCCCTTAAGTCCCTTTCTAATGATATTGCAGGATCATGTTTGGTTTTGGTGTGCAATACCAATTAGCACAAGGACAGTCATTCAGTTGCTGTCCTTTACTGGAATGCCTGGGCTTATGTTACCATTAGAACTGGCTTATATGGGCTGCATGCATCCTGTAAGGCTGCCCAGGGGGGTTGTGGAGTCTCTCTCTCTGGAGATATTCAAAACTCCCCTGGATGCACTCCAGTGTAATCTGGTGTAGGTGATCCTGCTCTGGCAGGGGGTTGGACTGGATCATCTTCCAAGGCCCCTTCCAGCCCCTGAAATTCTGTGATTCTGTAATAACTGCTAGCCAGTGCCCATTTGTTGAAGATTTGTGGTGTGACTGTCAGAGCTGCTGCTATCACTGTGATGCACTCTGCTTGAATTGAAGCCCATAGTTCCCTGAAGTAAACCGGGTGAGTAATATAGATTGCAAACTCCAGTGCTGGGGGAATGCTGAAGTCCACATTTGTTCGATTCAAATGGAAAGAAAGCTACATCCAGGCACTCTTTGACCTCTTGGTGCTCTCTGAGCCAATCTGCAGACACAACCAAGCTATTGCAGTTTCTTCCTAATGACTTAGTGATTAACTATATATTGCAGCTTCTCTCACTAACAGATAGGCAATAAGTGAATGTGGAAGGGTTTTCCTTGTATGTTTGTTTCATCTCAGTAAGACAGGTAGCTAACCAAGGTTATTCCTAGCTGAAAGGATTGGTGCAGGAAATTAACTATAGGTTGTTGTAATAAAAATGTATACTTTAATGTCTTTTGTAATCAATATTTTCCTGGTGAGGGGGGTGAGACACTGGAGCGGGTTGCCCAGGGAGGCTGTGGATGCCCTCGCCCTAAAGGTGTTCAAGGATAGGTTGGACTTGAGCAACGTGCTCTAGTGGAAGGTGTCCCTGCCCATGGCAGGGGTTTGAAACTAGATGATCTTTGAGATCCCTTCCAACACATCCAGTCACATCCTGGGCTTCATCAAGAGGAGCATAGCCAGCAGGATGAGGGAGGTGATTCTCCCCCTCTGCTCCACTCTGGTGAGACCCCACCTGGAGCACTGTGTCCAGTTCTGGAGCCTCTATTGCAGGAAGGATCTGGAGGTGCTGGAAAGTGTCCAGAGAAGGGCCATGAGGGTGATCAGAGGGCTGGAGCTGCTCTGCTATGAGGACAGACTGAGGGAGTTGGGGCTGTTCAGTCTGGAGAAGAGAAGGCTCTGAGGAGACCTAATTGTGGCCTTCCAGTATGTTAAGGGGGCTACAGGAAAGCTGGGGAGGGACTTTTGAGGGTGTCAGGGATCTTGACACATCAGGGACTTGATCTCAAAGGTCTTTTCCAACCTGCTTAATTTTGTACCTAATTCTGTTTTGTTTTAATAAGGGCCTGCCACTTCCTCTTGGCACCAGAGTGCATTTGAAGCTTTATGAAACACTCTCAATAATGTTCAAGATTTCAGCAGTTTTTCCCCTCACCTCCTGTGCATTTAAGTTTCACTGTTGAGATGATTGTCTTTTAACCTAACCTTCTTTGCCTTCTTCCTCTTTTTGTTCACTAACCACAGAGCTGATAAAGCAGATGACGAGGATGATGAAGATCTAACTGTGAACAAAACATGGGTCCTTGCCCCAAAGATTCACGGTGGGGATGTAACTCACATCCTGGACTCCTTGCTTCAAGGATATGACAACAAGCTCCGGCCGGATATTGGGGGTAAGCCCTATAAAATAGCTCAGTGACTAGAGGATGTGAGCCACAGCTGGTGCACATGTTGTGAAAGAGGGCAAAAAAACCTGCTTCCTGCAAATTTTAACTCTCAACCTAACAAGGCAGATAGAACAGCAACACAGTGCAGTGATGTTCTGCAGCTGGGAACAATCACGTTCCGTGCTAGAGTAGATTTGTGAATGCTTTATTTACAACCTCTCTTATTGTGAGGTATTGCTGTTTGGGGGGATAGTGGGCAACCTGCATTTGCCAGCAGGAGCAGGGAAGTCATTCTCCCCCTGTACTCAGCACTGTTTAGGCCACACCTTGAGTCCTGTGTCCAGTTCTGGGCTCCTCAGGTTAGGAAAGATGTTGAGTTGCTGGAATGTATCCAGAGAAGGGCAACAAAGCTGGGGAGGGGTTTGGAGCACAGCCCTGTGAGGAGAGGCTGAGGGAGCTGGGGCTGCTTAGCCTGGAGAAGAGGAGACTCAGGGGAGACCACCTTGCTCTCTACAACTACCTGAAGGGAGGTTGTAGCCAGGTGGGGTTGGTCTCTTCTCCCAGGCAAGCAGCACTAGAACAAGAGGACACAGTCTCAGCTGTACCAGGAGACATTTAGGCTGGAGTTGAGGAGAAAGTCCTTCCCAGAAAGAGTAATTTGCCATTGGAATGTGCTTCCCAGGGAGGTGGTGGAGTCACCATCCCTGGAGGTGATTGGATGTGGCACTTGGAGCCATGGTTTAGTTGTCATGAGGTGTTGGGTGATAAGTAATAGGTTGGACTTGGTGATCTCTGAGGTCTTTTCCAACCTGGTTGATTCTATGATTCTACAGTAAATCATTACAAGGCAATTATAGTTTGCTGTGTTCAGATAGGATCTTCTGGCAGGAGGAGTTGTAGATGTAAGGCAGTGCTGGTTGTTTAAAAAATCTGATCTTGAGCCAGGAGGAGTTTATGAAAGGAACACTCATAGATATTTTTACTCTTTCTGTAGAAAATTCATTGTAAAGGGTTTATGCTGAGCCAATTTAACTCAACCCAGTTGCCTTTTCCCCCTTAGCTCAGATTTTGAAGAAAGACTGCTTTTAAGTAGTCTTAGAATATATTTTAGGACCAGAGGAAGGTCTACAGGAAGGAAAACTGCACTTCCTATGCAGCTAGAAGGAAGGCAGTTTTGTCATTCAATAGTCAAAGCATCAATCTGCATATAACTATTAAGTGTAAATGCCTGGAATAATGGTGTGTTGAAAGCATGGCATGCAGGAAACCTTGCCAGCTCTTGCCTACCAGGTGCATGCTGGATCAAACTGAGGAAAAATGATTTGCCTCTGAATTGGTTTCAGAGTTGGAGGAGATAATTATTTGTTAAATCCTTGGCTTTCCCTGTCAAAGGAGCGTGGTGTTAGCCTGTAAGCTGCTTGTGTGATAGACAATTCAACAACCCAGACTTGTTTCATTCATGGAGGAGATGCAGGCAGGTGCAATCTCAGCCGAAGTATCTGCTTTTGAAAGCCTCTGACAAATTGCTTTCTTCCCCAAATCTCTTAGTTCTGTCATATTGTTGACTGGTGCCCTGAAGAGGCTGAGTGACAACTTTTCTCTCACTGCCACAGCACAATCACATGGGAGTCCCATGAAGTTTGTGGCAAGGCTGTGCCTTCAGGTTCATTTATCAGGTTCATCAGAAAATCACGTGGCCAGCAGGAGCAGGGAAATCTTTCTCCTCCTGTACTCAGCACTGGTTAGGCCACACCTTGAGTACTGTGTACACTTCTGGGACCCTCAGTTTAGGAAGGACGTTGAGACACTTGAACATGAGGTCCCTTCCAACCTTGGTGATTCTGTGTCCAGAGAAGGGCAACAAGGCTGGGGAGGAGTCTGGAGCACTGCCCTGTGAGGAGAGGCTGAGGGAGCTGGGGTTGCTTAGCCTGGAGAAGAGGAGGCTCAGGGGAGACCTTCTTGCTGTCTACAACTACCTGAAGGGAGGTTGTAGCCAGGTAGGGGTTTGTCTCTTCTTCCAGGCAACCAGCCCCAGAACAAGAGGACACAGTCTGGGACCTGCCTCAATCCCATATATTGAAACACGAATAATGAATAATCATGAAAATAATCATGAATAATAAGCCAGAGTGTGAAGAGCTGGAGACATTTGGCTGTATTCACCTTGTTGCCAGTAGAACTCATGTTAAGACTAACTCCCTTCAGAATAGAATAGAATAGAATAGAATAGAATACAAATGAACAGGACAGAACAGAACAGAATAGAATTAACCAGGTTGGAAAAGACCTTCGAGATCATTGAGTCCAACCTATCACCCAACACCATCTAACTAAACCATCTCACCAAGTGCCTCATCCAGGCTCTTCTTAAACACCTCCAGTGATGGTGACTCCACCACCTCCCTGGGCAGCACATTCCAATGGCCAATCTCTCTTTCCATGAAGAATTTCTTCCTAACATCCAGCTTAAACCTCCTCTTGCACAGCTTGAGACTGTGTCCTCTTTTTCTGGTGCTGGCTGCCTGGGAGAAGAGACCAACCCCCCACCTGGCTACAACCTCCTTTCAGGTAGTTGTAGAGAGCAAGAAGGTCTCCCCTAAGCCTCCTTTTCTCCAGGCTAAGCAACCCCAGCTCCCTCAGCCGCTCCTCACAGGGCTGTGCTCCACAGGGCTTGTGCTCTGGATGGACAGGAAGCTGCAGGTTTCTACTACAAGGAAGAAATGATGAAATATGGACAACACAAGTTGGAATTTCCAGCTTTGAGTGAAGGCATCACATTCTGTCCAGCTGCAGACATTTAAGACTCAGAAAAACAGAATCAGGCTGCAGTGCATTCATCTCAGTCTGCTTTAATTATGCAGATAAAATCTGGTGTCAGATCCCACATCTTCAGAGTATATGTCAGTACTTGTACAACAAGGTTATTGAACTGGAATTCTAATTATCTTTCAAGGCATTAATAACCCACAGAACATTTTTACTATTGAATTACAAAGCTCAGTTACAATAGCAAGGCTTTTGTTTTGCTGGTTTTGGACCTGGACTTTTTTGGGTTCAAATGCCAGAGCAGAATTTTGCTCTCTTCCTGATGCTGACACAGCATTTCAGCACCTCAGAATATCAGACAAGGAGGTTTCACTGTCGAACATGCACTTGGTTGAGGAAGGTGATAAGGGAGAGAGTCAAATTAAAATCAGAATGTCAGGGACAAGGCTGAAATCTAATAGGAGGAAACCACATTGTCGTTGCCAGCATCTCAGAATGAGACAAGGAGGTTTCATTGTTAAACATGCACTCAGTTGAGGGAGGTGAGAAGGGAGAGAGTGGAAGTAAAACCAAGATGTCAGAGGCAAGACTGAAAGCTAACAGGAGGAAATCACACTGTCATTTTCTGTTTGTCTTGTTCAAATATCCAGGGGGCTGCCTGGCTGGCTCAGTGCACGAGTCCAGTATTGTGCTGAGCTGCAGGGACAGAAGTGGTCAAGAGGGAAAGGATTGAAGCTGGAGGAGAGGAGATTTACACTGGAGGTTAGGAAGAAATTCTTGACAGTGAGGGCAGTGAGACACTGGAAGAGGTTGCCCAGAGGTTGTGGATGCCCCCTCCCTGGAGGTGCTCAAGGCCTCATCCAACCTGGGCTAGTGGAAGGCGTCTTTGTCCGTGGCAGGGGGCTTGGAACTGGATGATCTTCAAGGTCCCTTCCAACCCAAACCATTCTGTGAATCTCTGAGTTGCAGTACTTTACTGCTACCCTTTGTTATGTTTACTAAGCTTACTAATCTTTAATTTAATTTACAAAATGTACCTTGAGGTCTTTGGAGCAGAAAGGAATGAGCACTGAAGAACCTTCTGCTCAATGTGGAGCAACAGTAGTTAGCAGATAGTTTCTCATCTGTAGTAGCAATCCCTTTAATGACAGATGCAACCTTGGAGTGTTGACAAAGCTGTATTATTCTCACTGCGATGTTACCTTTTCAATACTTGATTTTATAGCCACACTGGCTGTTATTTCTCTAACTTTCTTTCTTTAAAGGAAAGGATTCTGCCTGCACACTCTTTCACCTCTCACCTCTTTGCAGGGACACTGATCTGTTATTAGCCTATCAGTGCACAGCACATTTTTTCCCCCCAGCTATGTCTCATGTCCAACAGGTTGGAGATGAAAACTTAATTAAGAATAGGGAATGATCATTACAGAGCTACAATTATAGAATCATAGAAAGGTCAGGGATAGAAGGGACCTCCTAGGGTCCTCTAGTCCAACCCCTCTTCAGTAAGCAGGGACATTCTGCCCCTGTACTCAGCACTGGTTAGGCCACACCTTCAGTCTTGTGTCCAGTTCTGGGCTCCTCAGTTTAGGAAAGATGTTGAGATGCTGGAAGGTGTCCAGAGAAGGGCAACGAAGCTGGGGAGGGGTTTGGAGCATAGCCCTGTGAGGAGAGGCTGAGGGAGCTGGGGTTGCTTAGCCTGGAGAAGAGGAGGCTCAGGGGAGACCTTCTTGCTCTCTACAACTCCCTGAAGGGAGGTTGCAGCCAGGTGGGGGTTGGTCTCTTCTCCCAGGCAGCCAGCACCAGAACAAGAGGACACAGTCTCAAGCTGTGCCAGGGGAGGTTTAGGCTGGAGGTTAGGAAGAAGCTCTTCATAGAAAGAGAGCTTGGCCATTGGAATGTGCTGCCCAGGGAGGTGGTGGAGTCACCATCACTGGAGGTGTTTAAGAAGAGACTGGATGGGGTGCTTGGTGCCATGGTTTAGTTGATCAGATGGTGTTGGGTGATAAGTTGGACTTGATGATCTCAAAGGTCTTTTCCAACCTGGTCTATCCTATCTTATCCTATCCTATCTTATCCTATCCTATCTTATCCTATCCTATCTTATCCTATCCTATCTTATCCTATCCTATCCTATCTTATCCTATCCTATCCTATCTTATCCTATCCTATCCTATCTTATCCTATCCTATCCTATCTTATCCTATCCTATCCTATCTTATCCTATCCTATCCTATCTTATCCTATCCTATCCTATCTTATCCTATCCTATCCTATCTTATCCTATCCTATCTTATCCTATCCTATCCTATCCCATCCCATCCCATCCCATCCTCAACTACATCAGGCTGCCCAGAGCAACCTGAATCTTTCCATCAGCAGTTTGAGGAAAGTCATCATTGCTAGAATTTTTAAGCATGGTGAAGATGATTGATCCTGGATGTGGAGATATTGGGTACCTAGAGAAATCTGTGTAGTTACAATTGCCCTGGAAGCAAGGCCTGGGTAAGTAATTGTGTCTTAGCACCCTAATGTGAAAATTCATGTGCTCAGGGATAAAAAGGAGGCATGAACAAAAAGTGGACTTTCAAGAAACTAATAGAAGCACTGCTTCTGAAAAGATAAGGCTATCAGAGGGAGATTGTGTTGAACAGGTGCTCTTAGTGTGGCCCTGATGAAAGGATGATACAGGCAGGGAAGTAATAAGCCCGAATAAGCAGGAAAATATCAAGTAAAACTAGAGAGGAATGAATTCTGAGGTGAGGAATATTATGTAAGAGCTGAAGGAAATTGAAATACAAGAGCAAGGTGTAGAAGAGCTTACTCAGTGAGCGTTGAAAGTGCTGGATGTGTGCACTGAGCAGAAAAGGGTGGAAATCACAGAGGTGGTGGGGTAGGAGTATTGGCTAAAGATGGGTTCCTTTTAAATAAGAGAAAAAAAAGATAAGCAATGTGGAGAGCAGGGCTCTGCTTTCATCCAAATCACTTTGAAAAACATTCTTCAGAGCTGGAAGCCTTCTGCAGACACTCGAGGCCGAATTTTCCATATAGATAGCCACATAAGTAATGCTCTGAGATAACTGCTGCTGAGAATTGCATTAATCCATGAGAAACTCTTACAGGCTGAAGGCCTCTCTTATTTCTCAATGTTTTAGTTACCTGCATGCGTAGTCTTTTTTTTTTATTTTCCTGAACAACTGCTTCATCATCTGCTGGGGGCAGAGTGGCTGGAGAGCGGCCAGGCAGGGAGGGACCTGGGGTGCTGGTTGATGGGAGGCTGAACATGAGCCTGCAGTGTGCCCAGGCAGCCAAAAAGGTCAATGGCATCCTGGCCTGCATCAGGAACAGTGTGGCCAGCAGGAGCAGGGAGGTCATTCTGCCCCTGTACACAGCTCTGGTTAGGCCGCACCTTGAGTCCAGTGTCCAGGTCTGGGCCCCTCAGTTTAGGAAGGAGGTTGAGTTGCTGGAAGGTGTCCAGAGAAGGGCAATGAAGTTGGTGAGGGGTTTGGAACACAAGCCCTTTGAGGAGAGGCTGAGGGAGCTGGGGTTGCTTAGCCTGGAGAAGAGGAGACTCAGGGGTGACCTTATTGCTCTCTACAACTCCCTGAAGGGAGATTGTAGCCAGGCAGAGGTTGGTCTCTTCTCCCAGGCAGGCAGCACCAGAACAAGAGGACACAGTCTCAGGTTGAGCCCGGGGAGGTTTAGACTGGATGTTAGGAAGAATTTCTATCCAGAGAGAGTGATTGCCCATTGGAATCGGCTGCCAAGGGAGGTGGTGGAGTCACCATCATTGGAGGTGTTCAGGAGGAGACTTGCTGGGATGCTTGGTGCCATGGTTTAGTTGTTTGGGTGGGTTGGATTGGTTGATGGGTTAGACACGATGATCTTGAAGGTCTCTTCCAACCTGGATTTATTGTATTGTATCACCATGGAGAGATGCTGCTTTAAGCAATTAATGAGGAGTTACAGGAAAACATGCTTGAAGAAAATATGCTTGGATGGAATGATCAAAGGGTGTCTTAGTGTAAATGAAATAGCATGGCAAGTGATAGCAATGGACAAGGTCCGTTACAAAATAAGGAACTGTGGTGAGCTGAGGGAAAAGCCCAGTGAATTTAGATAGATGGACAAGCTATTGGAGCCTTCCAGTAGCTGAAGGGGGCTACAAGAAAGCTGGGGAGGCACTTTTGAGGGTGTCAGGGAGTGATAGGACTGGGGGGAATGGAAAAAAAACTAGAAATAGGTAGATTGAGATTGGATGTCAGAAGAAGTTCTTCCCTGTGAGGGTGGTGAGAGACTGGCACAGGCTGCCCAGGGAGGTGGTGGAAGCCTAATGCCTGGAGGTTTTTGCAGCCAGGCTGGATGTGGCTGTGAGCAACCTGCTGTAGTGTGAGGTGTCCCTGCCCATGGCAGGGGGCTTGGAACTGGCTGATCCTTGAGGTCCCTTCCAACCCTGACTTTATTGCTCTGCTCTGCTCTGCTGTGTTCTAGCTTAGAGTAATGAAAACGGAGCAATATTAAGCAGTGAAAAGTGCAATCTTCTGCACTTTTACCATAATGATGATCATTTCTGTCAGGAGCTGGGGGTTTATAAACTGACAATAACCAATAAGGAGAGCTCTTCAGTGTAGCAGGCAGAGATATTTCAAATACCGAAAGCTGGAAATTCCGTCTGGATAAATACAGGCTAAAAAAAAGTGTGTGTGTGTGTGGAGGGGGTGGTGGAAAGACACTTTTGATAGCAAGAACAATTGCTAAACTAATTTGTCAGTGGCTGAGGTGGATTTTTATCACTGTGGTGGTAAAATGCAGATTTTGAACTGAGGTTGGGGTTCAGATAATGCCCATGGCTTGGGTTTGTATGGCAAGGTTCTCACAGTGGGGGACTCTACAGGGGTGGCTTCTGTGAGAAGCTGCTAGAAGCTCCCCCTGAATCTGAAACAGCCAATGCCAGCTGGCTCCAAGATCCCAGGATGTTAGGGGTTGGATGGGACCTACAAAGGTCATTGAGTCCAACCCCCCTGCCAGAGCAGGACCGTGGAATCTAGCACAGGTTGCACAGGAACACATCCAGATGGGTCTTGAAAGTCTCCAGAGGTGATAGATCCACCAGTGGCCAAAGCTGAGCCCATCAGCAATGGTGAGAGCACCTCTGGGATAATTATCATGCTCTGTTGACTAACTCCTTGAAGAGCTGGTAGATTGCTTTCCTAAATATCAGGGTCTTGTCTTTACCCTTTGCCTGACCTATATTCCTCAGGTCTATGAACTCTACCAGAGCGTGATCACTGCAGCCCAGGCTGCCTCCACTCTTGCCATCACCAATTAGCTCTCTTGTTTCTTGTTTGGAAGTTCATTCTTGCTCTTGGATTCCAGCCTCCAGAGTTGCTTATTTATGATATTTATTCCTTGGGACAAGCCTGTCATTAGCTCTGTCTTGGTGTTAGCTGATGCTCAGTACTTGCCAAACCTTTTCATCCAGGAGAGGATCATGAAGAAAAAGTGGTAAAGCAGGAAACCAGAAAGTGTGAGTAGTACTCTCTAGATCAGGCTTAGCAAGCAGCTTACCTGTGTGCTTCAGCTACCTTAGGAGTTGTTGAACTATCCCTTGGGGGCAGCTAAGCCTTGATGATTTTCTCTTGCTCTCTTTGTTCAGTATGCAATCTGCTGTCCTCTCAGCTTCTGACTTTACTCTACCCCAGGTTAGTATTGTCTTTCAGTGTAAATATGCAAAGTGCACAAGCTCCTTCTCCCCCTTCCTTAGAAGTCCCTGTAAGTTTATAGTGCTCTTTAGTGCTTTCAGAATACACAGTTAACCAGGTTGGAAAACACCTTTGAGATCATTGAGTCCAACCTATCATCCAGCACCATCTAATCAACTAAACCATGGCACCAAGTGCCTCATCCAGTCTGTTCTTAAACACCTCCAGTGCTGGTGACTCCACCACCTCCCTGGGCAGCACGTTCCAATGGCCAGTCTCTCTTTCTGGGAAGAATTTCTTCCTAATATCCAGCCTAAACCTCCCCTTGCACAGCTTGAGACTGTGTCCTCTTGTTCTAGTGCTGCTTGCCTGGGAGAAGAGACCAACCCCCACCTGGCTACAACCTCCCTTCAGGTAGTTGTAGAGAGCAAGAAGGTCTCCCCTGAGCCTCCTCTTCTCCAGGCTAAGCAACCCCAGCTCCCTCAGGCTCTCCTCACAGGGTTGTGCTCCAGACCCCTCCCCACCTTTGTTGCTCTTCTCTGGACAAGTTCTGCCCTTCTTCCTTTTTGTTGTGCTTTCAAGGCTGATACCAAACTTTTAAAGGAAAAGGAAGCAGCCTTCACAGCAGAAAAAAATCTTCTGAAGCCATCTTTCACTGTTAGCTCTTTGTGGAGAGAAATGAGCAGGAGCAATTATCTGGATGTCAAATTAGTACCAAGGATGTATTTTCCTCCAGCCTTTGTCATTTTCATGGACTCCAATCAGTTCTAGTTGAGGAACACGAGAAGGGTGAATCCTTTCTTCTCATTCACAAAAGTACTTTGCTCCCAAGCATGCAGAGAAACTAAGGTAACAAAACAACTTCTTCCAGCCTTCTTGAGTTGTATCTTCTCCTCTGGATCATTTGGGCCAATTAGAATAACTTCAACAGAGAGAGATTTTCAGGCTCTTCCCCGGCCCTTAATGGCTGTAACAATCTTCCTCAGGGCAGTATGGGAAATGCAAATTGAACTCCATGGCACATTAGAGGAGAGCCCTTCTGGCAGATCAAGTAGTGCTCACTGCAAGCTGGAATTTCATAAAATTGACAGAGCCCCCATTAAAAACTGGCTGGCTGACAGATCTCAACATTTAGTTTGCTAATAAGGAAATATCAGTTGTGTGGCTGGCTGTAGTGGGGTCTCAAAGGAAAGTCCTGATCAAGAATAATGATACTTTGAATGACTTCAGCAGTGAAGTTTTGGTTGTGGAGTTGGCAGATGATACAAAGGCTGCTGGGAAGGAAGAGTTGGGAATCTGCAGAGTAATCAACTCCTTCAGTAAAACTGGAGATACAGAAATTGAGATGGAGAAAAATGAGAAGATTATAGGGGGGGGGAGTGGGGAGGAGGGAGGGGGATAGGAGGAAGCCTGTGGGTCCTATTTCAAGGTGAGAGATTCTGCATAATAAAGCAATGATTTAGGAGGGAACTTAGATATTTTGTGTAGTATAAGATCTTAGCTATGTATCCCCTGAGCATTTTCCTGAGATTAAGTCCCCTTTTGAAAAGGAGCTCAAGTAGAAACTGGGAAATGTTGAAGCAGTGCTGATAACTCTTTATGAAGATTTGCAGTTCTGGTTTCCACTTTTGAAGATGGATCTGGAAACAATGGAGTAACTTGAGAAGTTCAAGCTGAACACATTATCTGTAGATTGCATCTGCAGTATGCAATATGAACTGTTCAGCAGACTGAAGGCAAGTTTCAGAGGTGACCTTAGTCACTGTGTGTGGGTACCTGCATGTGAAGAAGAGGTTTCACAGTATCACAGTACATTAGAGGATGGAAGAACCTCAAGAGATCATCCAGTCCAACCTCCCTGCCAAAGCAGGATCACGTAGGGCAGTCCGCACAGGAATGCATCCAGGTGGGGTTTGAAAGGCTCCAGAGATGGAGACTCCACAACCTCTCTGGGCAGCCTGCTCCAGGGCTCTGGCACCCTCACTGGAAAGAGGTTTTTCCTCATGTTGAAGTGAAACCTTCTATGTTCAAGTTTGAACCTGTTGTTTCTTGGTTTATTACTGTGCACCACCAAAAGAGTTTGGCCCCCTCCACTGGACACCTACCCCTCAGATATTGATACATGTTGATGAGTTCCCCTCTCAGTCTTCTTTTCTCCAGACTTAACAGCCCCAGGGCTCTCAGTCTCTCTTCACAGGGGAAATGCTCAAGTCCCCTAATCATGCTCATGGCTCTCTGTTGGACTCTCTCCAGCAGGTCTCTGTCTCTCCTGAACTGGGGAGCCCAAAACTGGACACAGTATTGCAGGTGTGGTCTCAGCCGGGCAGAATAGAGAGGTAGAAGAACTTCTTTAGACCTGCTGGGCACACCCTTCATGATGCACCCCAGGACCCCATTGGCTCTCTTTTGGCCACAAGGGCACATTGCTGTCCCATGCAGAACTTGCTGTCCACAAGCACCCCAAGTTCTTTCTCCGTGGAGCTGCTTTCCAGCTGGCAGCCCTTAACCTGTCCTGGTGCCTGTGGTATTTCCTCCCCAGATGTAGGACCCTGCACTTGTCCTGATTAAACTTCATGAGGTTTGATACAAGCCTAGGCAGTTCTGGAAGTAAGAGTCAAAGATCTGAAGCTCAGACCAAAGCAAGATTTCCTGACTCTAAGGAGAGTTCACAAGATCACAGGATGTTAGAGGTTGGAGATCTTTGAGTCCAACCCTCCTGCCAGAGCAGGAGCATAGAATCCAGCACAGGTCACAGAGGAACACATCCAGATGGGTCTTGAAAGTCTTCAGAGATGGAGAATCCACAACCCCTCTGGGCAGCCTGTTCCAGTGCTCTGTGATGTTACCAGTGAAGAAGTTCCTCCTCATGTTGAGGTGGAACCTCCTGTGCTGGAGTTTCTACCCATTGCCCCTTGTCTTATCCCAGGGCAGAAGTGAGCAGAGGCTTTCCCCTCCTTCCTGACCCCCAGCCCTCAGATATTTTTACATATTTATTGAATCCCCTCCCAGCCTTCTCCTCTCCAGACTAAAAAGTTCAACATTATCTGAAAAGCTGACCACTTTCTCCTCATATGGTTTAAAAGTAGTGGCATTGCTTAAGCCATAAAGCAAGAAGAGATTCACCTCTTGGTGCTGTAGTCTAGACTACAGAGGAGCAGAGTTTGCTGTTCTGCAGCTCAACAGTGTTGCAAAACTAGAGGAAGAGGACATCTGTTGGGGCCATGTGGCATGTGTAAAATATGCTATATTGTACATATGTGCACATACATGGTTTAGTTGATTAGATGGTGTTGGATGTGATGATCTTGAAGGTCTCTTCCATCCTGCTCTGCTCTGCTCTGCTCTACTCTCCTCTACTCTACTCTACACTACTCTATTCTACATAGACTGGAGGTGAAGAGAAAGTTCTTCACAGGGAGAGTTGTTAGCCATGGGAATGTGCAGCCCAGGGAGGTGGTGGAGTCACCATCCCTGGAGGTGTTCAAGAGGGGATTGGATGTGGCACTTGGTGCCATGGTTCAGTCATGAGGTCTGTGGTGACAGGTTGGACTCGATGATCTTTGAGGTCTTTTCCACCCTTGGTGATTCTGTGATTCTGATTTCGCCCTATGGGGTTCTTTTGACAGCAGTATACCTCATGCAGAATAGTATCCCAGCTGCTGAAAGCTGGTTTTATTTGAGGGCTGGTGAGACTTTGAGGCTGATGACAGGAATAGCACTAACAAGCTCAGAAAGGAGGTGCTTGGCTGTTAGGAAGAAGCTAGGTTCTAGGGGTGTTTAGCCTGGAGAAGAGGAGGCTCAAGGGAGACCTTATAACTGTCTACAACTACCTGAAGAGAGGCTGTAGCCAGGAGGGGGTTGGTCTCTTCTCCCAGGGAACCAGCAGCAGAACAAGAGGACACAGTCTCAAGCTGTGCCAGGGGATGTTTAGGCTGGAGGTGAGGAGAAAGTTCTTCCCAGAAAGAGTTATTAGCCATTGGAATGTGCTGCCCAGGGAGGTGGTGGAGTCCCCATCCCTGGAGGTGCTCAAGAGGGGATGGGATGTGGCACTTGGTGCCATGGTTTAGTTGTCAGGAGGTGTTGGGTGACAGTTTGGACTTGATGATCTTTGAGATCTTTTCCAACCTTATTGGCTCTATGATTCTATACACACATGCTATATACCTTTGTAGTCAGTTTCTTCCCCTGCTGCAGTTCTAAACTCTTGCCTTGCACTTCTTGTGTGAGTCCTGCAGATATTGAAAACATTTGCTGCCCAAGAAGTAATTTTTCATTTTTTTTTCCTCTCCCCAGGAAATAAATTGGGTTTCCAGAGTCCATTTAAACTTTCTGTGAGGCGTGCTGGGGATAGGATGGTGACCAAGAGCCTCTGTGCTCCGTGGTTGTACAGCAAATCCTTTGTGCAGCCTCTCTGGTGTGCCTTCCTGGCAGGCTCAGGGTCACAGGAGTAATCGGATTTAGAATCGGGGAGAATTTCCTCCCAAGTGAGATTGGCAGCTGAAAGGTACCTCAGGATATTCAGGGAAATGGATCTTGCCTGTCATTGCAGCTGGCAAGGATGTTAATGATGCCCTCTGTTTGAGTCTTTGATTTTTGGAGATCTGAAAAATCCTCTTAAGACTTTAGGGCTTAATGTTGCCGAGCATTTGGGCGATCTCTGGTGGTTTGCAGCATAAAGAAATCAAACTCAATGACCCAGGGTCCCTCTCCTACAGAATCAAAGTGCCTTTCTTGTTTGTACCTTCCTCCTTTTCCACCTGCAGATGGACAGAGATGCTTCATTTTAACGTGCCACAACGGGCCAGAAGGCCCAGGAGAGCTTCTTATTAGCGGTCTCTATTCCACTGGGGACTGGGCTATGTGTGCTCTTCTGTTCACATTCTGGATTTCCAGCACATCCAGAAGAAATTGCTGGGGAAATCAGTGAAGTTCAAATGTAGTTTTGATCTTTAAAATGCATTTTGATCTTTTTTGTCTTGGTGTTTTTACCTTTCCCCTCTCTAAACCAGGCAGGCAGAGAAAACCTGAATTTATCAGTGTCACCTGTAGCTCAGATGTGACTTTCATGGGAAGTCACTTAAGGTTTGTGCCCTTTTGCAGGGGCACAAAGTAAGAGAGGATATTCTGGAGGAATATTTTTAAAACAGTTTTTGTTTGTTTGTTTGTGTCTGTTTTTTAGTATATATCTCCCTGTGAGGACAGTCTGAGGGAGTTGGGGCTGTTCAGTCTGCAGAAGAGAAGGTTCTGAGGAGACCTTATTATGGGCTTCCAGTATCTGAAGGGGGCTACAAGAAAGCTGGGGAGGGACTTCTGAGGGTGTCAGGGAGTGATAGGACTGGGGGGTTGGAACAAAACTAGCAATGGGTAGATTGAGATTGGATGTTAGGAAGAAGTTGTTCCCCATGAGGGTGGTGAGAGACTGGCACAGGCTGCCCAGGGAGGTGGTGGAAGCCTCATGCCTGGAGGTTTTTGCAGCCAGGCTGGGTGTGGCTGTGAGCAACCTGCTGTAGTGTGAGGTGTCCCCGCCCATGGCAGGGGGGCTGGAACTGGCTGATCCTTGAGGTCCCTTCCAACCCTGACAATTCTGTGATTCTATAGTTACATATGGAGTACTGTGGCCAGATCTGGAGCCCCTATTACAAGAGGGATCTGGAGGTGCTGGGAGGTGTCCAGAGAAGGGCCACGAGGATGAGCAGAGGGCTGGAGCACCTCTCCTATGAGGACAGACTGAAGGAGTTGGGGCTGTTCAGTCTGGAGAAGAGAAGGCTCCGAGGTGACCTCATTGTGGCCTTCCAGTATCTGAAGGGGGCCTACAAGAAGGCTGGGGAGGGACTTCTCAGTCTACCAGGTAGTGATAGGACTAGGGGGAATGGAATGAAGCTGGAGGTGGGGAGATTCAGGCTGGATGTGAGGAAGAAGTTCTTCCTCCTGAGAGTGGTGAAGCCCTGGAATGGGTTGTCCAGGGAGGTGGTTGAGGCCCTGTCCCTGGCAGTGTTTAAGCCCAGGCTGGATGAGGCTCTGGCCAGGCTGATCTAGTGTGGGGTGTCCCTGCCCATGGCAGGGGGGTTGGAACTAGATGATCCTTGTGGTCCCTTCCAACCCTGACTGATACTGTGACACCATGATATGGCAGACAATATAAATACAATATAAAAAGGGGGTGTCTGGTATTTGACTGGTTGGTTGCTGGATTTTTTTGTTGTTGTTTGGGTTGTTTTTTTTTCCCCCTTCTCATTTACCATTTATACCTTTTAAACCTCTCTTACAGCTGCTCACAAAGCACAGGTGGAGATTGCATTGTGAAGCAAAACATTCATGCTGATACTTCCAAGAACAGCATGGAATGAGGGAGCCAGGCCATATATGACCCTTCACAGAATGAGCAAAGAAGAGGTTGAACTATTCTGAGCTACTCTGAATTACTCTGAATCTCATAAAAGACTGTCAGATGTGCTGCTGCTTTTAGTAGATAGATTGAATAACACTGACAATGTGCAGAATTAACCAAATATGTAATTATTATGATTGCTGTTTTGTTTAGTGAGAACTACAGTGATTGAAACAGATGTCTACGTCAACAGCATTGGCCCAGTTGACCCAATCAATATGGTAAGTCCCAATCATTGGCAGAAAACATTTCCTCAGTGTGCTATGGGTTAATGCTATGGAATAATTCTGACCTCTTTATTTCTTCCTGTGTGTTCTGGCACTGTTGGTTATGCTTGTGGTTATTGCAGAAGCAGGTTTAGACTCCATCTGAAATGGTGATCATGAAAAGATCAAGGTTTCTTCTCTCCACGCACAGGACATTGCACCAGGTCTTCATTTTGGGGTGTGGTGAACATTTTCATTGTGTTTGCTTACTCCTCCTTTGTCCCTGGCCCAGTATAGTTCCCTGCAGCTACTCTTCAGATGTTAAGAAAAAACACCTGGGGGCAGATGCTGATCTGTTAGAGGGTAGGAGGGCTCTGCAGAGGGACCTTGCCAGGCTGGGCAGTTGGGCAGAGTCCAAGGGCATGAGATTGAACACATCCAAGTGCCAGGTGCTGCACATTGGCCACAACAACCCCAGGCAGTGCTACAGGCTGGGGTCAGAGTGGCTGGAGAGCAGCCAGGCAGAGGGGGACCTGGGGGTACTGGTTGACAGCAGGCTAAACATGAGCCAGCAGTGTACCCAGGTGGCCAAGAAGGCCAATGGCATCCTGGCCTGCATCAGGAACAGTGTGGCCAGCAGGAGCAGGGAGGTCATTGTGCCCTGTGCTCAGCACTGGTTAGGCCACACCTTGAGTCCTGTGTCCAGTCCTGGGCCCCTCGGTTTAGGAAGGAGGTTGACTTGCTGGAACATGCTTCATGTGCACCTCATCAGTTTTCTCTACCCTGTGTTCTTCCTCCAAACCCTACAGGCCTGCTGGCACTCCAAGGGATCTAGGGGAAAGCCAGGCCATTGCCATAGCTTTTGTGTTTTGACAGGCCATGGAAGTGTGCAATTTAAATGGGTTAGGAGAGGTATTGCAGCCCTCCAAGGCATTTTTACCTTCCTTTAGCTAAGAGAACAGCTAACCTTGCCATTTCTGTTTGATCCAGACTGGTATCCCAAACAAGAGACTTTTTGGAGGGGGAATACAGGACCTTAAGAAGCAGTATTCCATAGTTGTGTCAAAAATGAAGAGCTGCCCTGTCTTTAATGTCTGTTTAGTCAAGATTCACACAGAAATAGTGGAGCAACAATTGAGTAACAAAGGCAGAGGACAGGTTAGAAAGAGGCAGGTCATTTCTACAGAGAGACATAGACATACAGAGAGACTTCATGACTGAGAGATTAAAAACTACCCAAAGAAAACCCTCTGCCTGTGTCTCTGTGCAAGTGTAAACCCGTGTGACTGTGTATGGTACAGGAACAGGGTTTTGAAACTACAGGATTTTCACATTCTTTTGTATTTTCCCATGTGATTCCAAATCAGGGTTTGACAGTTCGAGACATTAGAAGTTGAGTTGCTGGAATGTGTCCAGAGAAGAGCAACAAAGCTGGGGAGGGGTCTGGAGCACAGCCCTGTGAGGAGAGGCTGAGGGAGCTGGGGTTGCTTAGCCTGGAGAAGAGGAGGCTCAGCGGAGACCTTCTTGCTCTCTATAACTACCTGAAGGGAGGTTGTAGCCAGGTGGGGATTGGTCTCTTCTCCCAGGCAAGCAGCACCAGAACAAGAGGACACAGTCTCAAGCTGTGCCAAGGGATGTTTAGGCTGGATGTTAGGAAGAAATTCTTCATAGAAAGAGAGACTGGCCATTGGAATGTGCTGCCCAGGGAGGTGGTGGAGTCACCATCCCTGGAGGTGTTTAGGAAGAGCCTGGATGGGGTGCTTGGTGCTACAAAACACCATAATCAATTGAGCGTTTGTTGTGCTAAAACTCACTGCCTGTAATCCTGACTGGTGCTGGGTGCTCTGTTCCATGTTGCTCATGACCCTGTTGTCTTTCCAAATGCTATTGTTCTCCACATTAAATTCAACCTGCAAGCTCCTTGCAGAGGGTGTGTATCCTGTGTAAGCAGTACTGAGTGCCTGCACAATTCAGCTGTGATCTGAGATGATCTGAACCAAGGATTGTTATCTAAGCCACACAGCTCTTCCTTGAGGAGGTAAAGATATTGACTAGGGCTGAAGCTAACCAAACTGTGCTTCAGTCCTGCTTTTCCTCCCAACACTGCATGGGCTGCTTGGCTGCTGTGTCATACAGTTTATTGTTGCTTCCAATGCTTAATATCCTCTCCAAATCCTTTCTGTCTGCTTCTGCTGTGGCTGTGTCCCTTCTGTCTGCAGCTGAGACAAGCTGCAGCTGAGACAAGTTCTTTGTCTTGTACCTCTTATCTTTGTGTCAAATAGATGATAAATATTTTGAAGAGCATTACACACCTGCTCTTTGTTATTATTTCCTAATCTGTCTGCCTACATGGAAATTTGTGATGCTGCATTCTAATTGTGGGAATAATTCTGCTGACCTAAATTGAAGGGAGTTTAGGAGGGGAAAGATAAAGGCTGAGGATGTGCTTTGGTTGGTTGTGTTTGCCTGTAACAGCCTGCAGCAATAGCAACTGGCTTGTATCAGGAGCAGTGTGGCCAGCAGGAGCAGGGAGGTCATTGTGCCCCGTACTCAACACTGGTTAGGCCACTCCTTGAGTCCTGTGTCCAGTTCTGGGCCTCTCAGTTTAGGAAGGATGTTGAGATGCTGGAATGTGTCCAGAGAAGGGCAACAAAGCTGGGGAGGGGTTTGAAGCACAACCCTGTGAGGAGAGGCTGAGGGAGCTGGGGTAGCTTAGCCTGGAGAAGAGGAGGCTCAGGGGAGACCTTATTGATCTCCACAACTACCTGAAGGGAGGTTGTAATCAGGTGGAGGTTGGTCTCTTCTCCCAGGCAAGCAGCACCAGAACAAGAGGACACAGTCTCCAGCTGTGCCAGCGAAGGTTTAGGCTGGTTGTTAGGAAGAAATTTTTCCCAGAAAGAGAGACTGGCCATTGGAATGTGCTGCCCAGGGAGGTGGTGGAGTCCCCATCACTGGAGGTGTTTAGGAAGAGCCTGGATGAGGCACTTGGTGCCATGGTTTAGTTGATCAGATGGTGCTGGGTGATAGGTTGGACTTGATGATCTCTGAGGTCTTTTCCAACCTGGTCTGGTCTGGTCTGGTCTGGTCTGGTCTGGTCTGGTCTATTCTATTCTATTCTATTCTATTCTATTCTATTCTATTCTATTCTATTCTATTCTATTCTAACCTATTGACTGTCCTTGGCAATGGCTCCTTCCACACAGGTTTTCTTTCCTTTCTTTACTGCTGTGCTCCAGAGGAAAGCTGCTGCTGTTCACTGGCCCCTAAAATGGGTGATGCCAGGATCTGAGCTGACACTACAGAGCCACATCCTCTGTTAAAAGCCTCTGGGCAGCTACAGGATGGGAAAGCAAGCACATGTTAGATCTTTTGTTAAGGGGAGTTATACGTCAAAGATAAGTTATGTAATTTAATACATTTCTTAATAGCCTTTTATTGATGTCCAGAGATATCTGAATGAGGGAAAAAGATAAAGGTTACCAGTGTTTATTGGCAGCACACTGACAAGATGGAGACAAAGTGGCTAATGCTTGAAGCTTCATTTGGTGCTTACCTCTCAGGAAAGTGTGTGGTTATCACAAAATCACAGAATTTCAGGGGCTGGAAGGGACCTCAGAAGCTCATCCAGTCCAGCCCCCCTGCCAGAGCAGGAGCACCTTCACCAGATCACACAGGAATGTATCCAGTGGAGTTTTGAATATCTCCAGAGAGGGAGACTCCACAACCCCCTGGGCAGCCTGCTCCAGGGCTCTGGCACCCGCACAGGGAAAACATTTTTCCTCATATTTACATGAAAATTCCTGTGCCTCAGCTTCCACCCCTGCCCCTTGTGCTGTCATTGGGCATCACCCAGCAGAGCCTGGCTCCAGCCTCTGGGCACTCACCCTTTACATCTTCATAAACGTTGGTGAGGTCACCTCTCAGTCTCCTCTTCTCCAACTACAGAGCCCTCAGCTCCCTCAGTCTCTCCTCATACAGAAGATGCTCCACTCCCTTAATCATCCTCATGGTTCTGCACTGGACTCTCACAAGCATCTCACTGTCTGTCTTGAACTGAGGGCCCCAGAACTGCACATAATATTCCAGATGCAACCTCAGCAGTGCAGAGTAGAGGGGGAGGAGAACCACTCTTGTCCTACTGGTCACACACTGGATGTGTTTAAGAGGAGACTGGATGGAGGGTTTGGTGCCATGGTCTAGCTGATTAGATGGTGTTGGCTGATAGGTTGGACTTGATCTCAAAGGTCTCTTCCAACCTGGTTAATTCTATGCTGTGCTATCCGCCCCAGAATGGCCTTGGCCTTCCTGGTTATCAGCTTTGTCTGGGACTTTCTTGTTTCAACCTCTTGATTTGCTTACTAAGTTGAATTTTTGGTATCAGATCACCTCTCTTAATGTCAAAACATAGAGGTTTGTAGAATGCTTCCTTAATTTTTTCCTTCTTCATGCTTGTTTTTTTTCTTTTGCTCCTTGCCTCACTCCCATTGGATTGCGATTTGAATGATCAGAAAGCAGGAAAGAAGGAAGAAATGGGGAGAACATCTTGACGCTCAGACAGCTGCATAAGGTAGCTGTCCTACTTGGTGACTGAACTGAGTTCAGGGCCTCCCTGTGAAACAGAATACTGAATTAGCTTCTTGTACTCCTGAGTGCCCTTCAGGTGAAATTTTGAATCCAGGAGAAAAGCTCAGGTGGGTTTCTGAGCAAAGAAGAAATGTCAGGAGCGTGTTTTTATTCACCTTTCTCTGAAAGTCACTGATCACGAGCTGTGCTGCAGGCCTGTAGTTTGCTAAGACCTTTTTGCAGTCCTGAGTTTCATTGTGGGACTTTATGTTGCTTTTGCATTTGGCCTCAGAGGCTTTTCCCCATTCTCAAACAAGATGCATTGCACTTAGCATCATCCAGCCAAGGATTTAGCTACTCCTTGCTTGATTTCTTCGCATATCTTACTGTGCAATATCAAATCAGTCATGAGACTGACAGAAAAAGTACCCAAGAAAAACTAAAATCATCTGCTTTGTCAGGATGGACTCAGCACTGGTTAGGCCACACCTTGAGGACTGTGTACAGTTCTGGGCTCCTCAGTTTAAGAAGGACATTGAGAGACTTGAACATGTCCAGAGAAGGGCAACAAGGCTGGGGAGAGGTCTGGAGCACAGCCCTGTGAGGAGAGGCTGAGGGAGCTGGGGTTGCTTAGCCTGGAGAAGAGGAGGCTCAGGGCAGACCTTATTGCCATCTATAGGAGGTTGTAGCCAGATGGGGGTTGGTCTCTTCTCCCAGGCAACCAGCACCAGAACAAGAGGACACAGTCTCAAGTTGCACCAGGGGAAGTTTGCCTGGAGGTGAGGAGAAAGTTCTTCAGAGAAAGAGTTACTTGCCACTGGAATGTGCTGCCCAGGGAGATGGTGGAGTCACCATCCCTGGAGGTGTTCAAAAAGGGATTGGATGTGGCACTTGGAGCCATGGTTTAGTTAGTCATGAGGTGTTGGGTGATAGGTTGGACTTGATGATCTCTGAGGTCTTTTCCAACCTTAATGATTCTATGATTTTTTTGACCCTTTACGGCATTTCATTTTTTGCCTTGTGAGGATTTTCTTACCCTTATTGCCATGACATTGGAATTCCTGTGATGCAGTTTGCACTGTGATGCAATTTGCCATGTGCTAGGATGAGATCTGTTTCTCTTTTTTCCCACAGCTTTCCAATAAAAAGCCCAATCCACTGGCCAGTTTTGATGGTTGACTGTAACTGGGCTATGGATGACAATCATAGAAACATAGAATTGTTAGGGTTGGATGGGACCCCAAGGCTCAGCCAGTTCCAACCCCCCTGCCATGGGCAGGGACACCTCACACTACAGCAGGATGCTCACAGCCACATCCAGCCTGGCTGCAAAAGCCTCCAGGCATGAGGCTTCCACCACCTCCCTGGGCAACCTGTGCCAGTGTCTCACCACCCTCAGGGGGAAGAACTTCTTCCTAATACCCAATCTGAATCTACCCATTTCTATTTTATTCCGTTCCCTCTAGTCCTATCACTCCCTGACACCCTCAAAAGTCCCTCCCCAGATTTCTTGTAGCCCCCTTCAGATACTGGAAGGCCACAATTAGGTCTCCTGGGAGCCTTCTCTTCTCCAGACTGAACAGCCCCAACTCCCTGACTCTGTCTCCATAGGAGAGAGCTCCAGCCCTCTGCTCATCCTCGTGGACCTTCTCTGGAGATGATCTGAACCCAGATCCTTCCTGTAATAAAGGCTCCAGAAATGGACACAGTACTCCAGGTGGGGTCTCTCTACTGCTGAAAATTCCATTTATTCCCATATGGTTGAAGGGGTGAACCTCTGTAGAGTAGTGTTATCAGTTGGGCTTGGTGATCCTGAAAGTCTTTTCCAGCCTGAATGTTACTGTGATTCTGTGAGACAGTAGCTGCTTCTCCTTTATTTGAAGTAATTGCTTTTATTTATTAACTGAATTTCTCTCAGGCTATACACCTGCTTGTCTGTGCTCAGTTTGTTCACAGCCTGGGCCTTTGATGGCAATCACTGATTAGTCTTTGTGTTCCCAACCTTTGGAGTTGGTTGTGATCTTTTAGAGAGGGAAGAGCTGGAGGAGGACTGCAGTTCTCTGTAAATAATTAGGCAGGTGGGCTCCTTACACCAGCTGTGCACCAGACAAAAAGGAAACAATGAAAGAGGTCAGTGATCCAATCAAATGCCAAACAGGAGCTAATGTGTGCCATGGTTGCTGAACCCTGTGATGGTAGATTTGAATAAGCTTTGATTTAGCTGGACAGATGGGCAGAGTCCAAGGGCATGAGATTTAACACATCCAAGTGCCAGGTTCTACACATTGGCCACAGCAACCCCAGGCAGTGCTACAGGCTGGGGTCAGAGTGGCTGGAGAGCAGCCAGGCAGAGAGGGATCTGGGGGTACTGGTTGATAGTAGGTTGAAAATGAGCCTGCAGTGTGCCCAGGTGGTCAAGAAGGCCAATGGCATCCTGGCCTGCATCAGGAACAATGTGGCCAGCAGGAGCAGGGAGGTCATTCTGCCCTGTACTCAACACTGGTTAGGCCACTTTTTGAGTCCTGTGTCCATTTCTGAGCCCCTCAGTTTAGGAAAGATGTTGAGTTGCTGGAAGGTGTCCAGAGAAGGGCAACAAAGCTGGGGAGGGGTCTGGAGCACAGCCCTGTGAGGAGAGGCTGAGGGAGCTGGGGTTGCTTAGCCTGGAGAAGAGGAGGCTCAGGGGAGACCTTCTTGCTCTCTACAACTCCCTGAAGTGAGGTTGTAGCCAGGTGGGGGTTGGTCTCTTCTCCCAGGCAGCCAGCACCAGAACAAGAGGACATAGTCTCAAGCTGCACCAGGGGAGGTTTAGGGTGGATGTTAGGAAGAAATTTTTCCCAGCAAGAGAGATTGGCCCTTGGAATGTGCTGCCCAGGGAGGTGGTGGAGTCACCATCACTGGAAGTGTTTAAAAAGAGCCTGGATGTGGCACTTGGTGCCATGGTTTAGTTGATCAGATGGTGTTGGGTGATAGGTTGGACTTGATGATCTTGAAGTTCTCTTCCAACCTGGTTTATTCTGTTCTATTCCATCCCATCCCACTCCATCCCATCCCACTCCGTCCCATCGCCATAGATGGATTCCATTTTATCCTCTACAGCCCTTTTATCCTTAGTTTCATTTGCAAGAGAGAGTAGCAAACCATTTGTGTCTTTTTTTTTATGGTTACACAGTGACATTGCATGGTGGGGTTTAGGAAAACCTAATAGAGGCAGTGCTAAGAGTGTTAATTTGAACTTCTGTGTAAGAATGCAAGGAAAACAGAGTAGTTGCTCAGAAGGAATCGTTGCACTAAGAGGGTTTTTAATGAAATCTGGCTGCTCTTGTGCTTGCTCAGGTGGTGTCTAAGCAGAGATATGGGGTTTGTTCACCTGGGTCTGGAAACAAAATACTCCCAGAAATGACACAGTCTGCAGAAGAGAATGGTCCCAGTAGACCTTATTTTGGCCTTCCAGTATCTGAAGGGATCTGTGAGAAAGCTGGAGAGGGATGTTTTAGGGTGTCAGGCAGTGATAGGACTGGGGGGAATGGAACAAAACTAGAAATGGGCAGATTCAGATTGGATGTTTTTCCTAAAAGGAAAAGTTCATTAAACAGCTCCTGTTTTGCACAGGTAAGATAAAAACTCACACACCTAATACTGAAAGGGAAGAGAATACCAACATCTGGGGCTGCTGAGGCCATTCCTTTGCTTTGTGTGCTCAAAATGTTCTCTGCACTTGCTTTTCTTTGTTCCCCTCTTAACTTGTTAGGGCGGTTGGTACTCTGGGATGAGCTGAGTTTTCTTGCTCCAGGTGGATTTGACTGTAATGAGGCCATGCAGAGCTGCTGTGAAGTGGCTGCTTAGAACTGCACCTTCAAACTCAGAGCCTGCTCTGTTCATACATTTGGTCATGTCTGTTGATTTCACTCACTGACCTCTCTTTTGGTTTTTCCCCCCCTTCCTATTTGCACTGTAAAGGTGACATGGAAAACTTTGTTCCTTCCGTTTCATTGTAAGCCCCTCACTTTGGTTCACTGCCTCAGGCTCTCACATACCCTACAGCCAGGCAAGTTTCCAGTTGTAACCACCTCAGATGAGCAGGCACAGGAAGATGAAATGTGAGGTAAAGCAAGCTTTGGGTTTTCACAGGTGTCTTGAACGTTATTTATAGAAGCAAACTAATCAAGGGTTTGTTTTCACAGAATCACAGAACGGTCCAGGCTGGAAGGGACCTCCAAAGGTCATCCAGTCCGACCTCCCTGCAGTCAGTAGGGACATCCCAAACTAGATCAGGTTGCCCAGAGCCTTGTTGAGCCTCACCTTGAATATCTCCATGGATGAAGCCTCAGCCACCTCCCTGGGCAACCTGTTCCAATGTTCTACTACACTCACTCATAGTGAAGAACTTGTTCCTAACATCCAATCTAAATCTGCCCTTCTCTAGTTTGAAGCCATTGCCCCTTGTCCTGTCACTGCAGGCCTTTGCAAACAATCTCTCTCCATCCTTCCTGTAGCCCCCTTCAGGTACTGGATGTCCACTATTAGGTTTCCCCAGAGCCTCCTCTTCTCCAGCCTGAACACCCCCAGCTCCCTCAGCCTGTCCCCATAGCAGAAGTGCTCCAAACCCCTGATCATTTGTGTGGCCCTCCTCTGGACCCTCTCCATCAGGTCCATGTCCTTCCTGTATTGAGGGCTGCAGACCTCGATGCAGTACTCCAGACCAGGTGAGGTCTCACCAGAGCAGAGCAAAGCAAAGTGGCAGAATCCCCTCTCTGGATCTACTGGCAACACTGCTTTTGATGCATTGGCCTGCAGAATCCTCTCCTGATGACACCACCTCTTAAGGAATAAGCAGAGTTTTAGAGCCAAAGTTATCTCTAAACCACATTTTTCATTACTCCTGTTTATTCCCTCTGTCCCTCTGCTCTTCACCCCATGCACTGTGTATGAATAACCTTTAAGTCACCAAGTCACCAGAGTCCAGATGGTAATTCATGTGCAATGCATCACAGGACAAGGACAAACCTCCCTTCTGCATATCTGTTTGCTGAACTTGGAGAGGTGGAAGAATTGAGAGAGGTTTAGGTAGGTAGTCCTGGAATATCTGCTTTGGGACTTGTTAAGGATGAAATGCCTGATTTCCCAGTTTTTCCTGGGAGATAGGTGGTATCAGCTGCAGAAGTGAGGGAGGAGTGAGTCACACAGCTAGCTGCTGTGATGATTTAAAGGTAAGAGAAACAAAACCCCCTCACTCCAACCAGCAAAGCCTTCCACTTTTCTTTTATGTAACCCCAGAATTACCTGCCTGCACCATGTCTTTTTATTGACCAAACAAGCTGGTAGTGACTCCTTTGGCTCAAGCAAAGTTTGGACTGCTGCCTGCATTGCTCTGCCTCCTGTCCACTCATGCCAGAACTGACAGGTGAGGAACCAACACCGAGACTTAGGTCTGGTCTCCAGCTCTTCTTTTTTCCTGCAGAGGAACTGCTGAACTGCTCATTGGAGCCCTCGTGGGCAGCCGTGCAGGAAAGGTCACATCTGCTGTTAAGCAGAGAAACTGTTACCCCTAAGGTCACAGTTGTGGTCAGGAGCTGTGGCAAATGCAACAGAGAAGAAGCTGCTGCTTCCCTCCTTTGTCTGAAGTGCAGGAACAGCTGTCTGGATGCCTGGAAAAATGATATTTAATTGCTCCTCTTGTGTTTGCCTGCCTGGAGAGCTGTCTCATTAAAAGGCTGTGGGTTTGCCTTTCATTTATTAATCTGTTTTTCAGCTTTTCTGGCCATGAGGAATTTTGCTTTCTATCACACACACACACAGAAAAAAAGAAAGAAAAAAAAAAAAAAAGAAAAGGAAAAAAAAAAAAAAAAAAAAAAAGAAAAAAGAAAAAAAAAGGAAAAAAAAAGAAAGAAAAAGGAAAAAAAAAAAAAAAAAAGGAAAAAAGAAAGAAAAAAGAAGGAAAGAAGAAAGAGGAAAAAAGGAAGGAAAAAAGAGGGAAAGTAAGGAAAAAAGAGGGAGAAAAGGAAGGAAAAAAAGAGGGAGAAAAGGAAGGAAAAAAAGAGGGAGAAAAGGAAGAAAAAAAAGGGAGAAAAGGAAGGAAAAAAAGAGGGAGAAAAGGAAGGAAAAAAGAGGGAGAAAAGGAAGGAAGAAAAAAAGAGGGAGAAAAGGAAGGAAAAAAGAAAGAGGAGAAAAGGAAGGAAAAGAAAGAGGAGAAAAGGAAGGAAAAAAGGAAGAGGAGAAGGGAAGGAAAAAAGGAAGAGGAGAAGAGGAAGGAAAAAAGGAAGAGGAGAAGAGGAGGACAAAAGGAAGAGGAGAAAAGGAAGGACAAAAGGAAGGAAAAAAGGAAGGACAAAAGGAAGAGGAGAAAGAAAAGAGAACTTTCATGAGCCTTTAATAAGTAATGTGTAACTGCTTTAGGGAAATTTCCTTCCTGATTGTGTTCTATATACTTTTGTGTGTCTGTAGGAAGGTATCTGAGGCAGATGGCAGGGGATAGTTCTGCAAACTGTCCTTTGTACTTCCTGCATATTCATGAAATTTCATGAAGGATCTTAAATTGCATCTTGTTTTGGGAGGGAGGGAGAAATATGGAAAGTTTATTTGGTGTGTTTCTAAAGAGATGCAGCATCTCTATCTTAACAATCACTAACTATCCTGGAGGCATTGTGGTTGTCCTTTATTTTCTGTCTAGTATACCCCCAGAGGTGGTTGCACTGTGCAGTGACCTCCAATTTACAGCAAGCTCCCATCACATCTCCTCTTAACTAATCAATGTGTGTCAGGGGAGAGGAGGTAGGGCTGTCCCAGAAGGCTGTGTGTAGCTTTTTGTCAGCTTGTAATTTCTCAGTTTGGAGTTCCAGGCTGCTGAGTGTTATGCATATACTACTACAACAACAACCACCACCAGGCCCTTCTTGATGTGGATGTTTTCCTCTGTGACCTGAGCTAGGCTGTGTGGTCCTGCTCTGGCAGGGGAGTTGGACTCGATGATCTCCTTGGGTCCCTTCCGACCCCTGACACCTGTGATCCTGTGAACAACAACAACAAGAAGAAGTAGAAAAAGTGGTCTCAGATTTATATATATGAGTTCAAAACTGCTGGCTTGGTCAACTTATGCAGAGCTGTGATTGTTTCTCTGTTTTGCAGGAATACACTATAGATATCATTTTTGCCCAGACTTGGTATGACAGCCGTCTAAAATTCAACAGCTCTATGAAGGTGCTTATGCTCAATAGCAACATGGTTGGAAAGATTTGGATCCCAGACACTTTCTTCAGGAACTCCAGGAAATCTGATGCTCACTGGATCACGACTCCAAATCGCTTGCTTCGAATCTGGAGTGATGGAAGAGTGTGGTACACTCTAAGGTGGGTAGAAAAACAGCCAACCAACCAACTGGCATGGCCAGGAGTATGTGAATAACGAATATGAATCAAGTCCTTCACATCTCTTTTTGTTTGGGACCACAGGGATTTGCAAGGACTTTACCAAAGGAGAGAGAAAAATTTAAGGCTGTTACTTTATCATAAACCCCATGAAATCAATGCTACTGAAAGGTCTTGCCTAAATAATTGGATATGGAAAGATAGATCTTGCCTAAATAATGGGAGGTGGAAAGATAGATCTTGTCTAAATAATGGGAGGTGGAAAGATAGATCTTGCCTAAGTAATGGGAGATGGAAAGATAGATCTTGTCTAAATAATGGGAGGTGGAAAGATAGATCTTGTCTAAATAATGGGAGATGGAAAGATCTTGCCCAAACAATTGGATGTGGAAAGAAAGATCTTGCCCAAATAATTGGATGTGGAAAGAAAGATCTTGCCCAAATAATTGGATGTGGAAAGAAAGATCTTGCCCAAATAATTGGATGTGGAAAGAAAGATCTTGCCCAAACAATTGGATGTGGAAAGATAGATCTTGCCCAAACAATTGGATATGGAAAGATCTTGCTCAAATAATTGGATGTGGAAAGAAAGATCTTGCCCAAATAACTGGATATGGAAAGAAAGATCTTGCCTAAATTATTGGATATGGAAAGATCTTGCCTAATTAATAGATATGGAAAGATCTTGCCTAAATAACTGGATAAAGACAATTAATTGAAGGAGACAGCAAATTTTGCTCTGCTTTAGGTCCAGATAAGATTTGAAGAAGATGCCACACAGGTAGCACCGTGTTGGTCTGTCACTAACCATGAATTGTTTTGCAGGCTTTCTGCTCTAAAACAGCTCAGCATCTAATTTCCACCAAATGATGCTTTGTAAGTAAAATATGGAAGGCTTCAGATCATAAAAAACTCCTAAGTCTGATTAAAGGTCAAGCCCTACTCCTGTGTATACTTTTAAGCACTTCTTAGTCATTTGAGTTGACAAATGTGTTCTTCACATCAACACCAGGCACCTGTACAGTGTAGGAGTTGCCCTGTTGGAAAGCAGCTCCAAAGAGACAGAAGGTTGGACTTGATGATCTTTAGAGGTCTTTTCCAACCAGAACAATTCTATGACTTTGGAGTCCTAGTGGACAGCAAGTTATCTATGGGACATCAAAGTGCCCTTGTGGCCAAGAGGGCTAATGGCATCTTGGGGTGCATTAGTAAAAGTGTGTCCAACAGGTCTATAGAGGTTCTTCTCCCCCTCTACTCTGCCCAGCTGAGACCACACCTGCAGTACTGTGTCCAGCTTTGGGCTCCCCAGTTCTAGAGAGACAGAGACCTGCTGGAGAGAGTCCAAGAGAGAGCCACGAGGAAGATTAAAGGACTCAGACATCTCTCCTGTGAAGAAAGACTGAGAACCCTGGGGCTGATAGTCTGGAGAAGAGAAGGCTGAGAGGGGATCTGATCAAGATCTATAAATACCTGAAGGGTGGGTGTCTAGAGGAAGGGACCAGGCTCTTTTCAGTGGCACCTGGTAAGAGGACAAGCAATAAGGGATATAAGCTAGGGTACAGGAAGTTCCATCCCAACATGACAAGAAACTTCTTTACTGTGAGGGTTCTGAACAGGCTGCCCAGAGAGGTTGTGGAGTTTCCTTCCCTGGACACATTCAAAACCTATCTGGATGCATTCCTGTGTGGACTACCCTTGGTAATCCTGCTTTGGCAGGGGAGTTGGACCTTGGTGATCTCTGGATGTCTCTTCCAACCCCTAACAGTCTATGATTTAGAAACTTCCTTTATTTGCTACCATAAAGTCCCCTCCTTGTCCTACGCTCAGTGCCTCCCTTCGATCCCTTATTTGTGGTAAAGGGCTGAGAAATTCTCCCCCCAAATCAACTGAAATTGGCTTGCCAATTGAAATGCCAGCTTGAACCAACACAGGTCCTCAGGTAGCAGGTGATGAACGGTTTTTGTTCACCCGGCGAGGCTGGATGCGATTGCAGCTACACAGTTGGCTGTGCATAACCTCCATTAATTGGCAGCACTGATTTCTGTGCATGTTCTTTACTATCTAGCCCGAAGTCTCTGCATGCTTCAATACAATCTTGGGTTTGCTTGTTGTTTTCTTTGTTGTTTTTTCTTTTCTTTCCTTCCTTTCCTAATTAGGCTGACAATTAATGCTGAATGTTATCTTCAGCTTCATAACTTTCCTATGGATGAACACTCCTGCCCACTGGAATTTTCAAGCTGTAGGTGGTAAAAAAATTCTTTTCAGTATTATTACTATTATGTGGTTTGGTTTTTTTGTTAACTCTGTACATTAAGGCTTTAAATTTCGTTGAGTTCTGGCAGCAAGAGAGCAACTGTTTGCTGTCAAAGCTTTGTAGCGAGGGAAGGAACTGACTTGGTTTGATCTAACAGGTTGGACTTGATGATCTCTGAGGTCTTTTCCAACCTGGTTGAGTCTGTGGTTTTATTTTTTAGCATCAATTTAATGCTTTATTAAATGCAGCAATGAGTGAGTTGGACTGCATGCAGTTCATTTAGGGGCAACTACAAAGATGAGCTTATTCCTTTAAGAGTCTGATATATGCTGTCCATTCCTGTTAATGGAAATCTATTGCCCTGCCAGAACTTTGGGGATGTTTTTTATGCCAGCCAGACTGGCCAGCTTTGAATTATTTTTGCTTTTAAGTATATCATATGGAATTAGGATCTCTGTCCTTGAGTGCTGTGTCTAGTTCTGGGCCCCTCAGTTTAGGAAAGATGTTGAGTTGCTGGAAGGTGTTCAGAGAAGGGCAACAAAGCTGGGGAGGGGTCTGGAGCACAGCCCTGTGAGGAGAGGCTGAGGGAGCTGGGGTTGCTTAGCCTGGAGAAGAGGAGCCTCAGGGGAGACCTTCTTGCTCTCTACAACTCCCTGAAGGGACGTTTAGCCAGGTGGGGGTTGGTCTCTTCTCCCAGGCAAGCAGCACCAGAACAAGAGGACACAGTCTTAAGCTGTGCCAGGGGAGGTTTAGGCTGGATGTTATGAAGAAATTCTTCCCAGAAAGAGAGATTTGCCCTTGGAATGTGCTGCCCAGGGAGGTGGTGGAGTCACCATCACTGGAGGTGTTTAAAATGAGACTGGATGAGGCACTTGGTGCCATGGTTTAGTTGATTAGATGGTGTTGGGTGATAGGTTGTACTTGATCTCTGAGGTCTTTTCCAACCTGGTTAATTCTGTATTCTTCATCCTGGTCCCATATATTCACCAGTATAAGAAGTCCTTCTCCTTTCAGTGGGACTTATTTATGTGAATAAGGAGCACAACTTTCAGGCTTAAACTATATCAAAATATAAAATAAATCAAAGGAAAAAGATTCTTAAAACCTATTGTGCTTTTACCAGCAAATTGAACCCACACCACCTGAACACAGCTAAATGACTAATTCCTAAAAGTGAAAGCTAACAGGTAATGAAATCAAACTTCACTGATTCTTCTTCAACTAATCTTTTCATTAATAAATTCTACTTGAGTTCCTTCAGCTAAAGGAGCTTTGCTAGCTCCATTGATTCGATAGATTTGGCACATGAGCTAGCTGCTTTCCTGCAAGATGATTGGGATCAACATGTGAGGCACAAGAAAATCAAGAAGGCTTAAAGTGGAATACTGGGCACTGAATCAGGCCACAAAAATCTTTTTGGAAGGTGAAGAGAGAGGTGTTCAAGAGGGGCATTGGAAGTGGCACTGGTCTACTGGTCATGAGGTCTTTGGTGACAGGCTTGATGATATAGGAGGTCATTTACTATCTTATTGATTCTATGACAAGGATCAAGTGGTATAAGTTAGAATGTAAGAGATTCCACCTCACCATGAGGAGACAATTCTGTATGGTGAGGGTGGAAGAGACTGCCCAGAGAGGTTGTGGAGGAGTCTCCTTCTCTGGAGAGAAGACCTCTTTGAGGTCTTTTCCAGTCTTGTTGATTCTATGATTGTATGATTACTGTCCAGGGAATTATCAATACACAACAAAAGGGATTTTATCAAATGATGCACTAATAAGTGTCTGTGTGAACTGTTTGTGTACTAAAAAGGGATTTTATCAAATGATGCACTAATAAGTGTCTGTGTGAACTGTTTGTCTACTAAAAAGCAAATGCAATGCAATGCGTAGACCTACCAGGCTGGAAAAAGTCAGTCAGGAAGTCTAACCTATCACCCAACACCATCTATTCAACTAATCTGTGGCACCAAGTGCCTTATCCAGTCTCTTCCTAAACATCTCCATTGATGTTGACTCTAGCACCTCACTGGCCAGTGCATTCCTTTGCCTAGTCTCTCTGAGAAGAATTTCTTCTTAACATCCTCTTGTTCTGGTGCTGCTTGCCTGGGAGGAGACCAACCTCCTCCTGGCTGCAACCTCCCTTCAGGTACTTGTAGATAGCAATAAGATCTTCCCTAAGCCTCCTCTTCTCCAGGCTAAGCAACCCCAGCTCCCTCAGCCTCTCCTCTCAAGGCTGTGTGCCTAACCCCTCCCCAGCTTTTTTGTCCTTCTCTGGACACCTTCCAGCAACTCAACATCCTTCCTGAGCTGAGGGGCCCAGAACTGGACACAGGACTGAAGGTTTGGCCTAACCATTGCTGAGCACAGGGGCTCAGACTACTTTTAGTAAAGCTTAAGGCTGTGGCTAGATAGTATTTGATTGATTATGTGTTTAGCTAACCTTTAAACTGTGGTTAGATGTTATATGATTGATCATGTATTTGGCTAAACCTCAGACTATAGCTGTATATTATTTGATTGATCATGTTGATTGCCACTGATCATGTTGATTGATTGCCATGGGTTAGTAGTGTAGGTGGGTTGTATTGTATTGTATTTTATTGTATTGAGGTGGGTTGGATTGGTTGATGGGTTGGATGCGATGATCTTGAAGGTCTCTTCCAACCTGGTGGTGTATTGTATTGTATGTGTCTAGCTGCGCTTGAGACTATGGTTAGATATTTAGTGGTTAATTTTTGATTGTCCAGGTGTGTTACAGGTTGGCTTTCTCTCTGACCCACCTCATTTATCTAGTGGTTTATCTCATGAACAGCTTCAGAAGCCACACAACATGCTTGGAGCACATGCGGTATCTTGAGTGCTTGACTTGCTCTCTTTCATTCTAGATGGTTATCCCCGGAATGAAATTGAATACAAATGGAAGAAAACCTCTGTTGAAGTGGCAGATCCAAAGTACTGGAGATTGTATCAGTTTGCCTTCGTAGGGTTACGAAACACCACTGAAATTTCTCATACTTTATCTGGTAAGGCCGAGGGTTAAGTTTTATTTCATCCAATATCTATGTAGAGCAGGCCTGGAAAAAGGGAAGCTACAGCTGAAAACCTTTTCCCATGTCATGTAAGTATTTCTTTCTTCTATTTTGTTTTAACTTGTAGGTGATTACATTATTATGACAATCTTCTTTGATCTCAGCAGACGTATGGGATATTTCACTATTCAGACATACATTCCTTGTATCCTCACAGTTGTTCTTTCATGGGTGTCTTTTTGGATCAATAAGGATGCAGTTCCTGCAAGGACTTCTCTGGGTAAGAATGCCTTTTTTCTGTTTCAGCCTTGAAAGGTCTGCTACTCCCCAGGAATACGAATCTGCAGCAGGGAGTTAGATTAACCACAGCTTATTCCACTCCTGATTGTGACCGTTGGTCACCTTTGCTCTGGAATTGCAAGATTAAGAGTAGAAGGATCCTGCTGTGGATGCACAGCAGGGCTTAAGGTGGGAGTGTTGACAATGGAGATCTGGAAATCCTGAACCAGGCCTTGTGGTTCACACAAATACATCTTTTTCCCTCTACTTCTTTATGTTCTTGTTGCCATCACCATGGAAGGCAACATGGCAATCACTAGTCCAACAAGTCCAGCAGGCTGGATGTGCCTCTGGGCAGCCTGATCTAGTATCAGGGGTCCCTGCCATGGCCATGGGGTTGGAACTGGATCATCCTTGAGGTCCCTTTCAACCCTATCAATTCTTTGATTCTATTAAACTTCACTTAGCATCATGTAACAAAGGTTGTCATTACTGCAGAGGCAAAACCGTGAAGATCTCCATTCTGGGCTTTTTTAGTTGCTTGCTTTGTTGTGGTGGTGATTATGCTCACTTATTTTTGATAATAGCAATGATTCAGTTGTTCTTTTAAACCCATGACAGGGTGAAAAATTTGCAACCAGATTTGCACTTCAAGAAGCAGTGAAAGATGCTTTTAGTAAAGCTGGTGACAGCAGTATGACCATGCAGTGGAGACAGAGTGGCTGGAGAGCAACCAGCCAGAAAGGGACCTGGGGCTACTGGTTAATAATAGGCTGAACATGAGCCAGCTGTGTGCCCAGGTTGCTAAGAAGGCCAATGGCATCCTGGCCTGCATCAGCAATAGTGTGGCCAGCAGGAGCAGGGAAGTCATTCTGCCATGTACTCAGCTCTGGTTAGGCCACACCTTGAGTCCTGCGTCCAGTTCTGGGCTTCTCAGTTTAGGAAAGATGTTGAGTTGCTGGAAGGTGTCCAGAGAAGGGCAAGAAAGCTGGGGAGGGGTCTGGAGCACAGCCTGTGAGGAGAGGCTGAGGGAGCTGGGGTTGCTTAGCCTGGAGAAGAGGAGGCTCAGGGGAGACCTTCTTGCTCTCTGCAACTACCTGAAGGGAGGTTGTAACCAGGGGGGATTGGTCTCTTCTCCCAGGTAAGCAGCACCTGAACAAGAGGGCAGAGTCTCAAGCTGTGCCAGGGGAAGTTTAGGCTGGATGTTAGGAAGAAGTTCTTCCCAGCAAGAGAGATTGGCCATTGGAATGTGCTGCCCAGGGAGGTGATGGAGTCACCATCATTGAAGGTGTTTAGGAAGAGACTGGATGGGATGATTGGTGCCATGGTGAGTTGATTAGATGGTGTTAGGTGATGGGTTGGACTTGATGATCTTCCAACCTATTTAATTCTGTATTCTCTCCTATGTTGAGGGAAAGACCAAGAGCTGAGGAAGTGAGAGATGAGTTCTATTTCTTCCTCAGCTTTACAGGATTGTGAATGCATCATTCCCACATTATAGGAGAGTTTTCTACAGAAAGGAGTCCAGGCTTTGACTCCCTGCCTTTCCCACTGAAACTGGACCACTGTCCAGCCAAGCCTGCAAGGTTAGTAAGTCAAGAAACAAAGTAAGCAGAAGTGAGCATGACTCAGTACCCTAGTGAAAAGGTAAGGAAAGGAAAGTCTTGGATCCTAACTTGATGTTATTTAAAAGTGCTGCAAGGTTCAGTGAAGAGAGCCTAAACCCCTCCATCAGTAAGTGGGAGTCTCTCTTAATAGATTTAAATCTTGATTTAGACATTAAGGTTTTTTTGACCAGCTAATCACTGGATTTGTTGTGATTGCTCTCTGGAAATCCAGTACTCTAACAAGAAGTTGTTGCTTTAACATCCTGCTAGTGCTGTTTCCAGTTTGTTCTTTCTGCAGAGCACTCTTTCTTCTTCTTTTTTTTCCCCATGCCGTGAATCTAGCAAATTTTCTTTTGATCTCATGGTTAAGCTGCAGCTTTCATGCTCACACTTCAGCAGCACTAACCTTCATCTACTTGAGATGTACTACAAATATTTACAATACCATGTTTACAGCTCCCTGCAGTCAACTCTGAGCTCCTTTTGTGTGAACATGCATTGTTCACACACAAACCATTGTTTGACAGGTGGTAGGATGACTTTTCTCACATGCAGATGTTCTGGTGGAAAAAGAAAGTGATGGATACACCAAAGAAAAGCAATTTTGTAGAAATTAAGAAAGCCAGGCAAGGTGTATTGTGGCAGGCAGTCATGATCCAGGCTGGGCAGGGACTGGCTGGAGAGCAGCCCTGAGGAGAGAGACTTGGGGGTGCTGGTGGACGAGAAGCTCAACATGAGCTCTCAGTGTGCACTTGCAGCCCGGAAAGCCAATCAGATCCTGGGCTGCATCAGGAGAAGTTGTGGCCAGCAGGTCAAGGGAGGGGATTCTCCCCTTCTACTCAGCCCTGGAGAGACCCCACCTGGAGCACTGCATCCAGTTCTGGAGCCCCTATTACAAGAGGGATCTGGAGGTGCTGGAAGGTGTCCAGAGAAGGGCCACGAGGATGATCAGAGGGCTGGAGCACCTCTCCTATGAGGACAGACTGAAGGAGTTGGGGCTGTTCAGTCTGGAGAAGAGAAGGCTCCAAGGTGACCTCATTGTGGCCTTCCTATAGGTCCCCTTCAGATACTGGAAGGCTGGGGAGGGACTTTTCAGGCTATCAGGGAGTGATAGGACTAGGGGGAATGGGATGAAGCTGGAGGTGGGGAGATTCAGGCTGGAGGTGAGGAGGAAGTTCTTCCTCATGAGAGTGGTGAAGCCCTGGAATGGGTTATCCAGGGAGGTGGTTGAGGCCCCGTCCCTGGAGGTGTTTAAGCCCAGGCTGGATGAGGCTCTGTCCAGCCTGATGTAGTGTGGGGTGTCCCTGCCCATGGGAGGGGGATTGGAACTAGCTGATCCTTGTGGTCCCTTCCAACCCTGACTGATGCTATGATGCTGGCAGATTGCAGCTTTGAGAAGGTTAAAGGTGTTTAGATCATGAACTAGACAGAGAAATGCCTAATTGACATTCAAAAGCATCTAGTTGGGAGCAGAGCATTTTTGAGAAGCTCTGTGGTTATTGCCCTTGTAAGAATGCAGTTTCACTGAGAAATTCCTTGCAACACCACTGCAGCTTTCCTGCTGCAAGATCAGGTCAGGGTGACCCCTGAATCCATGCTTTGATTTACAAGCCACAGACAGCCTTGGAGTGGTTTCTTCTTCGTTGTGCATTTCTTCTTTGCAGTAAGGCCATGCCCATAAATAGCAAATTGTCTGCTCAGTGTTGCTCTCCAAAAGGAAAAGTCACATCTTCATTTTGGCAGTGGAACACTGGAGCAGGTTCCCCAGGGAGGTGGTTGGGGCCCCATCCCTGAAGATATTCGAGGTGAGGCTTGGCAGGGGTCTGGGCAACCTGACCTAGATGAGGATGCCCCTGCTGACTGAATGATGACCTTTGGAGGTCCTTTCCAGCCCAAACCATTCTCTGATTCTATGACTACTATGAAAAATCTTTGCATCTTCCTGAAGCATGAAGTAGAAGAAGATAGTGTTACACCTTGTAAATGTTAAAGCAGTGAAAAATGGTATAGTTGAGATTCTGAACACATCCTTGTTAAGACCAGCTTGTTCTTTTAATTAACTCCCAGGTAAGTGAATCAAGGGAAACATTTTCTGTTACTTAAGACAAAGTATTGAAGAAAGTATTCTCTGGTAACTTAGAGAATTAACCTAGAGAGGCCTTAAAAGTCATCTCTATTGGTCTGCTGTGTGTCAGTAGCATATAACATGACAGTAGGCTGAACATGAGCCAGCAGCGTGCCCAGGTGGCCAAGAAGGCCAATGGCATCCTGGCCTGCATCAGGAACAGTGTGGCTAGCAGGAGCAGGGAGGTCATTCTGTCCTGTACTCAGCACAGGTTAGGCCACACCTTGAGTCCTGTGTCCAGCTCTGGGCCCTTCATTTTAGGAAAGATGTTGAGTTCCAGGCTGAGGGAGCTGGGGGTGTTCAGCCTGGAGAAAAGAAGGCTCTGAGGAGACCTAATAGCAGACATCCAGTACCTGAGGGGTGCTACAGGAAGGATGGAGAGAGACCTTTACAAAGGCCTGCAGTGACAGAATGAGGGGCAATGGCTTCAAACTAGAGCAGAGCAGATTTAGATTGAATATCAGGAACAAGGTTTTCACTGTGAGGGTGGTGGAATACTGGAAGAGGTTGCCCAGGGACATAGTTGAGGCTCTATCCCTGGAGATATTCAAGGTGAGGCTGGACAGGGCTCTGGGCAGCCTGATCTAGTTGAGGCTGCCCCTGCTGGCTGTGGGGAGGTCGGACTGGATGACCTCTGGGGGTCCCTTCTGGCCTGGACCATTCTACGCCCAAGGATAGCTTCTTGCAACAGCACTGATGTGTGTGGGTGGATTGGGGGTGAGCACTGTTGTGCCTCTGGTTTTGTATGCCTCAGGTACGAATCAAGGGCTAATTTGAGGATTTTTTTTTTGGTGTCAGTATGATTGGACTATTCATTCACTTCTTCCCTCCTCCCTGTCTTCCTCCCCCAGGCATTACAACGGTGCTGACCATGACAACATTGAGCACAATTGCTAGGAAGTCTCTCCCAAAGGTGTCCTACGTGACGGCGATGGACCTCTTCGTCTCAGTTTGCTTTATTTTTGTCTTTGCTGCCTTGATGGAGTATGGCACCTTACATTATTTTACCAGCAACAGGAAAGGGGACAAAGGCAAAGAAAAAAAGGCAAAATCGAAGCCATCGGTAAGTTTGGCAAAGCAAGAAGGGGAAACAAAGAAAAAAGTGATGCTCTCCCTTGTACCAGCTGGTGTTGAGGGGCTGGGTCTTCAGTAGGAGGGTTGCTGTTCCAATATAATTAGCAACATTTGTTTTATAATTAACTTTAATTCCCCCCCCCCCCCCCAGTTTGGTGCTTGCATTCATTTTCTATAACTACTACTAATGACCATGGGGTAGAGATCATTCCACTCAGAAGCTAATGAGAACACAGAAAGTCTAAGTTAGAGGGTGGTTGGAGATAACACTCCCTGATTCCATGCTATGTCCAAGCCCTGGAGATTTCTAGAGCTGCCCATGCAGGGTGATCTGTCTCATCACAGTGCCTTTGAAAACAGCCCCTAGCAGAAGCTAAAGGTGAGGCTGTAGCAATAAAGATAAGGTAAATGGACAGAAGGTATGAGGATTATTTTGGATCTGCATCACCTAACTCTTATCTTACCTCAGCATCTCTGCAGGGGGAAAAGTGTTTGTTATTGGTCAGTATTCTGATTCCCTTCCACTTGAACTCTCTGTGTGTCATTTCCTTCCATCTTTCTCTCCATGAAGTGAACATTTTGCTTTTAGAAGTTGATGTTTGCAGGGTGTGACTCCTCCCACATCCCAGCAACAAGAACCATTCATTTTTAAGAGTCTTTCTGTTCTTCCAGTAGCAACACTGGACCTTCCAAGGAATCAGTTGTTGAAAGTCAGTATAAATAATTAAAGCTAATCTGCAAACTAATAGAACATTGAGGTAAATGCATCAAATATCTTACTAGTTCAACACCAGTCTGAATATCTCGAGGCTTGATTGCAGTCATATTTTTTTGACTCAATAAGAGGAAGGACAACGTTTACAAAGCTCTCTTCCAGATCATTTTGTGGAAGGAAACAGGAGCACAACTGAGTCACACCAGCTGCCTTTTCTGGGTGAAGGCTGAATGTCACCTGGGTAAGCTTAAACAGAAATAGAAATGAAATTATAGAGACAGAAATGCAGAAATCCTGCTCTGAGTCTCATCCATTCTGCAGCCAGTGTCAGAAGCACTGTTGCTCCCTTGTTGAGCAGAGCTGCTGTGGGAGGCTGGCTGAATATCAGGGATAGGAGAACCCTGGCATTTCCTATGGTGAGCTGGTCTGAGTGGATCAGCTGGGCATTTAATCCTGCCCTGTGATGCCTTGGTTGGACATCACTGTGATCTTAAGGGAATCCAACACTGCCAAGAGAACTGGAAAAATCTAAACCCCAAACCTCCTTCCTGTTAGTGGTGGAAGCCAACGTGGGCACAAAGGACAGGATGGAAAACAGGCTTTGGCAGGGGCCGCAACTGAGCAGTGAGGATAAAAGGTAAGAGAGGCTGCAGAATTTGGAGGGCTTCCCAGTGCCTGCATAGCAAATTAAGTTTTAGGTTGTTGCAGCAAGGTCTCAACAACACTTAGGGAACAGGGAGCTGAAATAGACCTGCTCTCAGCATGCACAACAAAGAGAACAGGCAGAGTGGAGGAAATGCTGTTTGTTCAAACCAGGGAAATATTAAAGATCAGGTGCTGGCAGCTCAAAAGCCATTGAAGTGGCTTGCAAGTATGCTCTGTTGAACAGAGTAACAAGACTTTGGAGGTTCTATTCACATATCAGCCATTTGTGCAATAATCTACCAAGTGAGTTGAGATTTTTCAGTGCCTTATAGCGATATGAAATGCAGAATAATGGTGAGATTGAAACCATGACACTGAGGAAGTGGCTGGAGTTTGGGCTGAGATTAAAGTGAGTAATATAATACTCAGCACACTGTTCAGTTGTGGTTTACTGTGTTCTGCCTTTTGTTTCTAAGCAGTTCATAGTATCATAGTATCAGTCAGGGTTGGAAGGGACCACAAGGTCAGCTAGTTCCAACCCCCCTGCCATGGGCAGGGACCCCACACTAGATCAGGCTGGCCAGAGCCTCATCCAGCCTGGCTTAAACACCTCCAGGGATGGGGCCTCAACCACCTCCTGGACAACCCATTCCAGGGTTCACCACTCTCCTGGGGAAGAACTTCCCTTCACCTCCAGCCTGAATCTCCCCACCTCCAGCTTCATTCCATTCCCCTAAATATCACTACCTGATAGCCTGAGAAGTCCCTCCCAGCCTTCTTGTAGGCCCCCTTCAGATACTGGAAGGCCACAATGAGGTCACCTCGGTGCCTTCTCTTCTCCAGACTGAACAGCCCCAACTCCTTCAGTCTGTCCTCACAGGAGAGGTGCTCCAGCCCTCTGATCATCCTCATGGTCCTTCTCTGGACACCTTCCAGCACCTCCACATCCCTCTTGTAATAGGAGCTCCAGAACTGGAGGCAGTACTCCAGGTGGGGTCTCACCAGGGCTGAGTAGAGGGGGAGAATCACCTCCCTTGCCCTGCTGGCCACACTTCTCCTGATGCAGCCCAGGATCTGATTGGCTTTCCGGGCTGCAAGTGCACATTGAGAGCTCCTGTTGAGCTTCTCCTCCACCAGCACCCCCAAGTCTCTCTCCTCAGGGCTGCTCTCCAGCCAGTCCCTGCCCAGCCTGTATTTGTGCCTGGGATTGCCTCAACCCAGATGCAGGACCCTGCCCTTGGTCTTGTTGAAGCTCCTGAGGTTGGCTTGTGCCCACCTCTCCAGCCTGTCCAGGTCCCTCTGGATGGATCCTTCCCTCCAGCGTGTCTGCTGCACCACACAGCTTGGTGTCATCAGCAACCTTGCTGAGGGTGCACTCAATGCCACTGTCCATGGCACCCACAAAGATGTTGAACAAGCCTGGTCCACACAGAATTCTTTGAACCTGTTTCAGCACATTATGGCTACAAGACCACATTAAATGAGAGATTACTCTTAAAGAAAAAAATTATGGAGGAGATTAAATTTAATGCACTTGGATGCAAAGATTCCAATTTGATAAATAGGTTTTGGTGTTTTATAAAGGGCTATAAAGTTTCTTGTTCCAAACAGAGCAATTAAAGTAGCTAGCTCATTAATGGGAAGTCATACAATTACAAATCCTTTTTTAATTCATTTTTCCCCTCCCTTTATCTGGGTCAAAGACTTCTACTAATGCTTTTTGGTTTTTTCCTCTTGTAGTTATGGATATGCAACTCCAAAACCCCCAGTTGAATGAAAATAGTCAGTTTAAATTCCTTCTGAAGAGTTCTTCTGTGCAGATGTTTTTTTTCTATTGTTTCTCTTTTTTTGTTGCTTGGAACACTTGCCTTGCATACATCTTCTCTTTCCACTGCAAACCACAGTCAGAGTTTATTACTCCAGGAGCTGATGGCAATAAGGTGAAAGAAATGATCTTGTGAAGAAATGCTGGAATGTAACAAGTGATTACAGCACTTTTATCTCACAAAAATATGTGCTGGCATCATTCAAGTGAGAAAGTGTGAACTGGCTTATGTAAATCCACATTAGGAAGGATAATGAGTTTGGGTAGGAAAGATTAAACTTAATTAGTTGTGGATCTTGTGCTGATCACCTGCAGTGAATGCATCACCTTTTGGACCTGCATTAGTGCTACTACAGGATAATTTGCTTTTGATCCTATCAGAGTGCACTTTAAACGATTCTCACTGTATTTGGAGTTCTATCTACAATATCAGTTGGCATATATATCATGTGCTGCTGGAGCTACATGTTGTTCTTTTTCTTTTTTTAAGCCTCTGCCAGTTGATGTGAGGTCATTTTCCTGAGAGGAGTTGGTCTTTTATCCCTTTTTCCTTCACATTGTCTCTTACACACACATTTTATGTGCCCCCTGTAGGTAGCCAGTGCTGTAAGAGGGCACTGCCTCTCTTCTTCTTTCAGACCATCTCTTCAACCTCTTATTCAGCAGCCAGCTTCAGTCTGCGCTGGTGAAAGGGAGCAGTGAAAAGCAGCACTGTTATTTTTTAACTCCTCCTAGGGTGTTCCTGAGATGAGGGCTCCTGGTTTACCCCACCAGCAGGAACAAATCATTCTGTGAACTGTAACACTGGGGAAGCAGGCCAGAAAGCCCTATGAGGAGAGGCTGAGGGAGATGGGATTGTTTAGCCTATAGAAGAGGAGGCTTGGGGGAGACTTTATTGTTGTCTACAACTACCTGAACGGTGGTTGTAGCCAGGAGGGGGTTGGTCCCTTTTCCAGGCAAGCAGCACCAGAACAAGAGGACTCAGTCTCAAGCTGTGCCAGGGGAAGTTTAGGCTGAAGGTGAGGAGAAAGTTCTTCACAGGGAGAGTTGTTAGCCATGGGAATGTGCTGCCCAGGGAGGTGGTGGAGTCACCATCCCTGGAGGTGTTCAAGAGGGGATTGGATGTTGCACTTGGTGCCATGGTCTAGTAGTCATGGGTGACAGTTTGGACTTGAGATCTTTGAGGTCTCTTCCAACCTTGGTGACTCTGTGAAAACACTTGTAAAGCCAGAGGAGGTGTCAGTCAGAGCTAAGTACTTTCCCCTATAGCTCCTCAACAAAAATAATGATATTTGTAGGTTAAAGAAAAAGCATTTGAATAAAAATAAGCCCTGCTTGTAATGCCTCAAATGAAATGTGGGAGCATCTAACTGCTGTGCATTAGTATTGGCAGTGTTTTACCATACCTGCAAAGAATAATGAGGCCCTTTAAGATGATCATTAGCTCCCTAGGTCACCCAAAAAAAAAAAAAAAAGGGGTTGAAGCAGCAGTCTGTGTGAAACATCCTCTGGTAAAGACAGTGATTAAGTAAAGCTGTTTGAAAACGTGGTGGACAGAAGCTGCACTGCTGTAACATCCCCCCTTGAGCCGCTGAGGAAAATGTCCCTGCAGCGGTAGAATTCCTCCTTAACAACGTAGAGAGATTGGTGTGCTGGCCAGAGTAAT
>CM037643.1:6880432-6905897 GCA_015227895.2 Colaptes auratus
ATAATTAGCTGATAATTTAGACTGAAAATAAACCACTAGGTCTAGATTCACAGTCCAGAAGAGAAACTGTAGTCTTCTGTGTGGAAACCAAAAAATGATAATCTATTTTCTTTTCTTTTTACTTTCTAATGGTGGCAATGCCTTAAAAATATGCTCATTGTGTCTCAGGACAGCTGGGAAAATCACTTGCAGTTTAATGAAGAGAGAAGCTGGTTATGAAGGATGCTTTAAAGGGGTAATGCAACCCAGAAAGCCAATCACATCCTGGGCTGCAGCAAGAGAAGCAGAGCCAGCAGGGCGAGGGAGGGAATTCTCCCCCTCTACTCTGCCCTGGTGAGACCCCACCTGGGGTACTGTGTCCAGTTCTGGAGCCCCTAGGACAGGAAGGATCTGGAGGTGCTGGAACATGTCCAGAGAAGGGCCACGAGGATGATCAGAGGGCTGGAGCTGCTCTGCTATGAAGAGGCACTGAGAGAGTTGGGGCTGTTCAGTCTGGAGAAGAGAAGGCTCTGAGGTGACTTATTGTGGCCTTTCAATATCTGAAGGAGACTACAAGAAAGCTGGGGAGGGACTTTTGAGGGTGTCAGGGAGTGATAGGACTGGGGGGAATGGAACAAAACTAGGAGAGGAAGGATCCTGAGGTGCTGGAAGGTGTCCAGAGAAGGGCCACGAGGATGATCAGAGGGCTGGAGCTGCTCTGCTATGAGGACAGACTGAGGGAGTTGAGGCTGTTCAGTCTGGAGAAGAGAAGGCTTCCAGGAGACTTTATTGTGGCCTTCCAGTATCTGAAGGGGGCTACAAGAAAGCTGGGGAGGGACTTTTGGGGGTGTCAGGGAGTGCTAGGACTGGGGGGAATGGAATAAAACTAGCAATGGGTAGATTGAGATTGGATGTTAGAAGAAAGTTCTTCCCCATTAAGGTGGTGAGACACTGGCACAGGTAGCCCAGGGAGGTGGTGGAAGCCTCATAGAATCAATAAGGTTGGAAGAGACCTCAGAGATCAAGTCCAACCTGTCACCCAAGACCTCATGATTACTAAACCATGGCACCAATCATCCCTGGAGGTGTTTAAGCCCAGGCTGGATGAGGCTTGGCCAGCCTGATGTAGTGTGGGGTGTCCCTGCCCATGGCAGGGGTTTGGAACTAGATGATCCTTGTGGTCCTTTCCAACCCTGACTGATTCTATGATCTTTGAGGTCTTTTCCAACCTTATTGATCTATGATTCTATGAGAAGGAACAAGGGGTGCAAGCTAGAATGCAGAAGATTCCACCTCACCATGAGGAGACACTTGTGTATGGTGAGGGTGGAACAGGCTGCCCAGGGAGGTTGTGGAGTCTCCTTCTCTGGAGACACTCAAAACCTGCCTGGATGTGTTCCTCCGTGACCTGCCCTAGGTGGTCCTGCTCTGGCAGGGGGGTTTGCACTCAGTGATCTCTGGAGGTCCCTTCCAACCCAAACCATTCTGGGAGAAGAAGAAAGGTCCATTTCCCTCACAATTTCTTCTTTTTCTGTGTGCCTGTTTTCTCTGTGAATGCTGTGGTGTGAAGTACTAGTCAGTGCAGTTGTAATGTTTGTATCTGAAGAACTGATGACTCTCTGAGTGGGCAGTATCTTTTACCTGGAAGGGAACCTGGCTTTTCACTCCAGCATACAATGTAATCCTCTTTATGATAAGCTGGAAAAGCTCTTTTTTCAGAGGCACCTTTGTTTGGGCTTTGAATTATGTTTGGAACACTTTGTGTTCCCTGAGAGCTCTTCAATGCTGAGGATGAGCACAATGTTCTTCTATCAGCTTAATCAGTGGTCTAGTGGAGAGAAAACCTCTAGTTCCAGTGTTTTAATTAACCTGGTGTGTTCACATGGGACTGGTGAATTGCCTCCCAGCACTTTTAAAACTCCTGCTTGTGTTAGGCTTTCATGTTCAGATTAAATCTGAGTGGAGCTCTTAGCAGAACTTAGAGGTGGGTAAGGAATAATTCCCTCATCTGGAGACATTGTGAAAGAGGTGGTCTAAGGTTTAGGGTACCAAAATACTTATGAACTGCACATGCTGCCTCATGCCTACCTGTGGTTCTCTTAAGAGTAGAGTAGAGTAGAATAGAAGGGAATAGAATAGAAGGGAATAGAATAAACCAGGTTGGAATAGACCTTCAAGATCATCGAGTCCAACCCATCATCCAACGCCACCTAATCAACTAAGCCATGGCACCAAGCACCTTATCAAGTCTCCTCCTAAACACCTCCATGATGATAACCCCACCACCACCCTGGGCAGCAGATTCCAATAGGTAATCACTCTCTCTGTGAAGAATTTCTTCCTAACATCCAGTTTGAATCTGACATCCAGCCTCCCTGACATATTTTGAATGTGTCCAGAGAAGGAGAACAAAGCTGGGGAAGGGTCTGGAGTAAAGCCCTATGAGGAGAGGCTGAGGGAGCTGGGGTTGATTAGCCTGGAGAAGAGGAGGCTCAGGGGAGACCTCATTGCTCTCTACAACTACCTGCAGGGAGGCTGTAGCCAGGTGGGGGTTGGTCTCTTCTCCCAGTCAAGCAGCACCAGAACAAGAGGACACAGTCTCAAGGTGTGCCAGGGGAGGTTTAGGCTGTTTGTTAGGAAGAAATTCTTCCCAAAAAGAGAGATTGGCCATTGGGATGTGCTGCCCAGGGAGGTGGTGGAGTCACCATCACTGGAGGTGTTAGAAAGAAGAGACTGGATGAGGCACTTGGTGCCATGGTTGAGTTGCTTAGATGGTGTTGGGTGATAGGTTGGACTGATGATCTCAAAGGTATTTTCCAACCTGGTTGATTCTGTGAGTCTGTGAAAATATTTAGATCACCTAAAGAGTTTTTCATCCCAGCTTGTTTTGATTTTTCCCTGTAGATACATGATAGTCCTCCTGCTTTATCCAAGGATAACATCTTTCATGAAACTGACTGTTTACCATTTCAAAGTTCTAGACCCCTTGGTAATATTTGGCAGCATGATTAAAACACGAAAGCAAAATTGCTGCTGCTGTTCAGAGCGCAGCAGCAGGGAAAGGCCACACTGCTGATCAGCCTGACGCAGAGATATGCTGAGAGCAGACTATTTATTTGCCATTTCTAATTCTAGGCTGCCCCAAAAAGTGTTACTTGTGTTTAGCAGTGATTCAAGCTGACATTTGTTTGGTGTTGCCTTGCAGTGCATTAAGCAGTGTTATGATCTGGAGGAATACAGAATTAACCAGGTTGGAAAAGACCTCAGAGATCATCGAGTCCAACCTATCACCCAACACCATCTAAGCAACTAAACCATGGCACCAACTGCCTCATCCAGTCTCCTCCTAAACACTTCCAGTGATGGTGACTCCACCACCTCCCTGGGTAGCACATTCCAATGGCCAATCTCTTTTACTGGGAAGAACTTCTTCCTAAGACCAACCCTAAACTTCCCTCTCCACAGCTTGAGTCTGTGTCCTCTTGTTCTGGTGCTGGTTGCCTGGAAAAAGATGCCAACCCCCACCTGGCAACAACCTCCCTTCAGGTAGTCATAGATAGCAATAAGGTCTCCCCTGATCTTCCTCTCCTCCAGACTAAACAACCCCAGCTCCCTCAGCTGCTGCTCATAGGGCTACTAAGCTATGTAGTGAGACTAGGCAATACAAACCAAGAGAAACATGGCTGTGAAAAAGCCTTTGAGGTTTTAGTGCAGCTGCTGAAGGAGGTTTGAGTGGAATTTGGTCTATGAAGACTGCAGTATGGCATTTCAGAAAGAGAAGTGGTCCCATCCACCTAACCAGGGCCCACAGCTGCTTCTTGAGGTGCTTAAGTTGATTGAATCTGCCTGAGAGCTTTTTGCATGCAGGCAAAATTATTTCCTAAAGCTCCCTGTAACTGCAGCTCTAATCAAAGGCCTCAAATTAACTTTTTCCTCTTTTTTTTTTTTTTCCCATCCAGTAAACTCATGGAAACCAAAGGTATTCGCTCCCAGCTGCCCTCCAACCAGACTTCCATATTCGGATTTCCATTAGCCTCAGCAATGGAATGGAAGGTGAAAAAGCTAAGTTGGTTTTTATCTTTCCCCTCCAGCATCTTGTTCTCTTCTTTCTAGGGAAGTTTGCTTCCTTCCAGATGGCTTAAAAATGGACAGATCTCCTTTTTAAATTATTATTCCTCTTTATTTGCCCATTTGTTTTATTCTTGGAAAGGTATTTGAGGGTCTAGCATGAGCTCTGGTGGCTCCAGCGGAATGCTGGGTAGGAGTTTGGGGTTCTCAGTGGTAGAAATATGCTTCGAAGCTCAGGAATATGTGGAGGAGGTTGGTGAATTGTCCTGAAACCCTCACCTCAGCTCAAGAGACAGCGATTAATGTTCAGCAACAGTTCAAAGATGGACTCAGTCTGCCCATTCAGAGAACCCTGTCTAGTGAGAAGAGTATCAAAACTCTTGTGACAAGCTGGCAACTAATTGAAAGGCTTTCTACCTCTGTAAACCTCCACTTGCTAGAGATGGGTGAGCTGGAGACAGTGACTTTTCCCTTTCTAGCTGCTACTTTTGCTGTCTATTGCAATACCAGCAGGCCTTACCAACCCCATTCTGAAGGATGACCTCACCAAAGTAAGTCCAAAAGTGCTATTTCCATAGCTGAACTTGATTTCAAGGTGTAACATGGGTTCCTTCTTTTCTCCTCCTCTCATGTGCCTGCTTTTCCTTCCCCAGCCACATTCATTTTAGGCTGGATGTTAGGAAGAAGTTCTTCCCAGAAAGAGAGATTGGCCATGGGAATGTGCTGCCCAGGGAGGTGGTGGAGTCACCATCCCTGGAGGTGTTTAGGAAGAGACTGGATGAGGCACTTGGTGCCATGGTTTAGTTGCTTAGATGGTGTTGGGTGATAGGTTGGACTTGATGATCTCTGAGGTCTTTTCCAACCTGGTTAATTCTACTCCCATTCCATTCCATTCCATTCCATTCCATTCCATTCCATTCCATTCCATTCCATTCCATTCCATTCCATTCCATTCCATTCCATTCCATTCCATTCTTCTCTCTCTCTCTCCATTTGCCTTTGGCTGACTATTTGGCTATCAGACTAAGACAAATTCTCTTTGGTAGAAACTCTTTACTCTTACTAGAATCTCATTATGATTCTATTGCCATGGTCTGGTTGATTGGATAGGGCTGGTGATAGGTTGGATTGGATGATCTTGGAGGTCTCTTCCAACCTGGTTGATTCAATGGTTCTCTGAAAAGTGGCCAAAAGGTCTGGTTCAAATATCCTTACACTGGCACAGGTCTACCAGGTCTTGGCAAGGCTAGCAGGATCAGGTACCAGGCACTGCAAAGTATTAAGATGCCTGAAGCAGGATTCATGCAGAAATTTAGTGTTGGAATCCAAAATTGTGACCTCAAATTGTATCTCCTTAACCTTGAAGCTGTCTAAAATCACCAAGCCTTAATTTCTGTCAGTACAAAATCAGTTCTTAGACTGATGATGAATGTGTGTAGCTGCACAAATCTTGTTCCCAGGTGTATTTAGGCATTGGAATGTGCTGCCCAGGGAGGTGATGGAGTCCCCAAGCCTGGATGTGTTTAGAGGAGGTTTGGATGTGGTGCTTGGGGCTACAGTTTAGGGGTGAGCCTTGTAGAGTAGGGTTCTGGGTTGGACTTGACTCTGAGGGTCTTGTCCAACCTGAATGTTTCTGTGGTTCTGTGATTCTATATTTTCAGCAACCAGAATGTCACAGGACTAGAGTATTACAGCACACAAAGCAGGAAGGTGCCTTTTCTGGGTTTCACCTCTGGTTCTGTTGCTCTAACCTGTTTGTGAAAGGCCATCAGGTAACCCTGGCCACTCCTAGTTAAGAAGGAGTGTCTAAGGAGAACTGATGATACTGCAGGCTCCTAAAATTACCTCTTTCTCAGGTTTAATTTATGCTGGTGAGCATGTCTTCAGGATAAAAGAGGGCAAGGAGAGAAGAACAACTGTGGAAAGTACTGATGAAAGTGCTATCTTCAGCTCCTTTGAAAAGGCTTGACCCAGGTCAGAGGCTTGAAACATGGTCTGTTTATTCTTGCTTTCTCTTTTTTCCTTTCAGTTATCTCTGCCCCTCTCCATAATGCCCACTCCACTGCTGGCTTGGGACTGCAAAGCATGTCTTCTAACTGCAGCTGCAATAGCTGAGCTTTTATTTTTGGCTACCTTTACCTGAAACTCTACTGGTATGGTGAAGCTCAGTCAGGTGGTTTAGAAGAGAGTGTTTCTGACTGAGAGAAAAAGAGCAGTATTCAGCTTCCCCCAGCTGTGAATTCCCTTTGCCTGTCACTAGTTTAAGAGGCAGTTCCAACCCCCCTACCATGGGCAGGGACACCTCACACAGGTTACTCAGTGTCACATCCAGCCTGGCCTTCAAAACCTCCAGGGATGAGGCTTCCACCACCTCCCTGGGCAACCTGTGCCAGTGTCTCACCACCCTCATGGGGAAGAACTTCTTCCTACCTTCTTCTCCCCACAATTAGGTCACCTCAGAGCCTTCTCTACTCCAGACTGAACAGCCCCAACTCCCTCAGTCTGTCCTCATAGCAGAGCAGCTCCAGCCCTCTGCTCATCCTCATGGCCCTTCTCTGGACACCTTCCAGCACCTCAGGATCCTTCCTGTAATAGAGGCTCCAGAACTGGGTGCAGTACTCCAGGTGGGGTCTCACTGGGGTGGAGAATCCCCTCCCTCGCCCTGCTGGCTCTGCTTCTCTTGCTGCAGCCCAGGATGTGATTTGCTTTCTGGGCTGCAAGTGCTCACTGCTGGCTCAGTTGAGCTTCTCATCCACCAGCAACCTTTGTTGTACCTGAGCATCAGTGGAAGACCAACTGCTTCCACAGATTCTCATTTATAAGTGTCTATGCACCAGCGTACAGATAAAGACAACTGACAGGAGAAAAGAGAACAGATGATATTTAAGTGCATGTTTCTGTGTGGCTGCTTGTTTTCAATGACTGAAAAATAATGATTAGAAGATGAGAACTGCTGCAATGACAATGGTAATGATAAATAATGTTCCAAGTGATCTTATGGCAGTGAAATTCCTGCTGTGCCGATTAGATACCAGGGGGGGAGGGGGGGAAATCATGGAGATGAATGTTGGACATCATGATACAAGTACAAATAAAAACATGTTAGACACTGCTGGCTCAAACTAAAACCTGAGGGAAGAGGGAAAAGGATGTTTAGGTGAGAAATGGCAGAAGAAAATAATTAATTGTCATTAAAAGGAGAGATTGAAGTCAAAACGTGGACCTTGATTTCCAATTGCCTGGTGAATCATTGCCAGCAGTTCACTGTGGGAGTAGACAATGGTAAGGTGCTAATGACAAGCACTCTATTAATTACAAAATTTGGAAAAGCAGGGATGTCAGCAGATGAAAGAACAAAGATTAATGTGGATTCTCTTTTATTGCTATTACTTTTTTGAAGTAGACTTGTGTTTCCTGCATAGAAACTCATTCCTTGTGCAAACTGTGTGGCAGAAGTGAAGGCCTATTTTCATTAATGAAGCTAGCATCTCAGACCCTCAGGGAAACAGTCAACACTTTGAGACTGTCTCTTGATGGGCTTCGAATCAGTAAGTGGGCACTAAGTGTTGCCTCTTCACTGGATCTCGTGGTGGGGAGGCAGCCTGTGTTCGAAGATGAGGAGGGATTGAGCCAGCTGACTCTGTCCTGCAGTGAACAATCTGATTTGTCAGCTCACTCTGACTGTCAGCACTTCTATTTGGGATGTCTTCATCAGAGGTAGAATAGAATAGGAATGGAAATAGGAATAGGAATGGAAATAGGAATAGGAATGGAAATAGGAATAGTAATGGAAATAGGAATAGGAATGGAAATAGGAATAGGAATGGAAATAGGAATAGGAATGGAAATAGGAATAGGAATAGGAATGGAATAGAATAGAATAGAATAGAAATTAACGAGGTTGAAAAAGACCTTTGAGATCATTAGGTCCAACCTACCGCCCAACACCATCTAATCAACTAAACCATGGCACCAAGCACCCCATCCAGTCTCTTCTTAAACACCTCCAGTGATGGTGACTCCACCACCTCCCTGGGCAGCACATTCCAATGGCCAATCTCTCTTTCTGGGAAGAATTTCTTCCTAACCTCCAGCCTAAACCTCCCCTGGTGCAGCTTCAGACTGTGTCCTCTTGTTCTGGTGTGGTTTCCTGAGAGAAGAGACCAACATCCACCCAGCTACAGCCTCCCTTCAGACAGTTGTAGAGAGCAATAAGGTCTCCTGTGAGCCTCCTCTTCTCTGGGCTAAGGTATGGATCTCTCTACACTATGGGCTTGATTTCTTTTTAATGTTGTACTCTCTACATTGTAGGTTTGAGTTCTTTCTAATAGGTTTTTATATTGCTCCCTATTTAGAGGCTCCAGAACTGGACACAGTACTCCACGTGGGGTCTCACCAGAGTGGAGTAGAGGGGGAGAATCACCTGCCCTGACCTGCTGGCTACACATTTGTGAGTTTTACTATCTACCAGTTGGTGTACAAATGTCTTCTAAATTTTTTTGCCTGAAAATTGTTTCTAATCTCAGAACTACACACTTTGAATACTGTGTCAATTTCTGGGCTCCTCAATTTAAGAAGGACATTGAGATACTTGAATGTGTCCAGAGAAGGGCAAGGAGGCTGGGGAGCACAGCCCTGTGAGGAGAGGCTGAGGGAGCTGGGGTTGCTTAGCCTGGAGAAGAGGAGGCTCAGGGGAGACCTTCTTGCTGACTACCACTACCTGAAGGGAGGTTGTAGCCAGGTGGGGTTTGGTCTCTTCTCCCAGGCAGCCAGCACCAGAACAAGAGGACACAGTCTCAAGCTGTGCCAGGGGACGTTTAGGCTGGAGGTGAGGAGAAAGTTCTTCCCAGAAAGAGTAATTTGCCTTTGGAATGTGCTGCCCAGGGAGGTGGTGGAGTCCCCATCTCTGGAGGTGTTCAAAAAAGGCTTGGATGTGGCACTTGGAGCCATGGTTTAGTTGTCAGGAGGTGCTAGGTAATAGGTTGGACTTGATGATCTCTGAAGTCTTTTCCAGCCTGGTTGATTCTGTGATTCTGTGATCACGTGTGACTTCACACTTGCAAGCAAAAGGGCCTGGAGCACATCAATGGTCCAGTTCATGGATGAATGACAGCTGGTTAAAGCTGAACCCAGATGAACTTGCATCTGTTGTAAATTCATCTCCTTGCTTTGTTTTCTACTTGCATTCTTCCTCAGCACTGTGCTTTCCTCCGGCTAACGTTTGAGTAACACTCAGCTCTCCTCTGTGCAGGGAAGCAATTCTCAACCATCTATACCTTTGACTGTACCAATAAGCTACACCTAAAACTCTTTATGCTCACAAAATTCTAGTGCAGAACACTGAAATGAATATTCTCAGAGAAAAAAGAACAACACCAAAACCAACCAAACCTAAGACTCTTTTTCCAGGCTGCTTTCCATGTTTCTCATCTCTTGTTTGTGTGTATAATTATGAAACACAGAGAAATCCATGTCTTTAATTCATTACAACCAAACTGCTTATGAAACCCAAATTCTCTTTCATGCAGCTCTTCATATAGAGCAAACATGCTTCCATGGAGTTGGAGGCAGCATTTGACTACCAGTTTCCATCTGTCAGATGGCCTTACAAAGATAGAGTCAGTTTGGCCATAACTGTGAGAGTCTTCCCTTGGGACACTGCATCAGATTGGATCTAAGTGTATAATGGTGATTATTCTGCAGAAAAGGTGAACTGTCAAACTCCATTTGCACCTCCACAGCTCTGCATGGACTTCTGTTTGCCCAGCTGCAAAGGAATTGTTGCAGTCAGTGTATTTGGTGTCATCTTAGATGAGTCTCTGCTCCTTATCTAAAATATTGAGGCTATAGCTTCATGACACAAACTGGCCTCACAAACTGGAGCCTTGGCAGCCCCAATTCATTAACACAATGTTATCATCACCATCCATTCAAGTCAGTAAGCCTTGGTACCAGCATTCTTCTGTTGCTCTCAGCAGTACTGCACTGATTATTTCTGATTAATCAGGCTGCTCCACAGAAGGTGTATCCATGCCAATTACATGCTGCCCATTGCATGAAATGCCTAATTAACGCTTTCTTTATAAGTATTAGCTTGATTAGAAGTCAGCCTGCTGGCACTGACATTGTCACAGTCATGCCAAGACCTAGATAAGTCCTGGGAGGTTAGGGAAGCTTCTTTGTCTCTGACTCAGTTGCACTAAGACAATTTGTGTGCCATGAATTCAAGGAGAAAAGGCAGGACTGAAAAACTGCACACAGAGGAAAAAGGATTTAAAAGTGCTTCTAGGTATTGGAGTATAATCTCTGGCTTTCTTGGAGTTTGTTGCAGTTCTCCTGGATTTCCTTATATATATATATATATATGTGTTTCCTGTCCAGTTCTGGGGCCCTCAGTTCAGGAAAGATGTTGAGTTGCTGGAACGTGTCCAGAAAGGGCAACAAAGCTGGGGAGGGGTTTGGAGCACAGCCCTGTGAGGAGAGGCTGAGGGAGCTGGGGTTGCTTAGCCTGGAGAAGACGACTCTTAGGGGAGACCTGCCACCACCCTGGGCAGCACATTCCAATGGCCAATCTCTCTTTCTATGAAGAACTTCTTCCTAACATCCAGCCTAAACCTCCCCTGGCACAGCTTGAGACTGTGTCCTCTTGTTCTGGTGCTGGCTGCCTGGGAGAAGAGACCAACCCTCACCTGGCTACAACCTCCCTTCAGGTAGTGGTAGACAGCAAGAAGGTCTCCCCTGAGCCTCCTCTTCTCCAGGCTAAGCAAGCCCAGCTCCCTCAGCCTCTCCTCACAGGGCTGTGCTCCAGACCTCTCCCCAGCCTCCTTGCCTTTCTCTGGACACGTTCAAGTCTCTCAATGTCCTTCTTAAATTGAGGAGCCCAGAAATTGACACAGTATTCTAAGTGTGTAGTTCTGAGTTTAGAAACAATTTTCAGGCAAAAAAAATGAGAAGACATTTGTACACCAACTAGTAGATAGTAAAACTCACAAATGTATAGCCAGCAGGTCAGGGCAGGTGATTCTCCCCTACTACTCCACTCTGGTGAGACCCCAAGTGGAGTACTCTGTCCAGTTCTGGAGCCTCTATTACAGGAAGGATGTGGAGGTGCTGGAAGGTGTCCAGAGAAGGCCACAAGGATGAGCAGAGGGCTGGAGCTGCTCTAAGCAGCTCTAAGCAAGCCCAGCTCCCTCAGCCTCTCCTCACAGGGCTGTGCTCCAGACCCCTCCACAGCTTTGTTGCCCTTCTCTGGACACCTTCCAGCAACTCAACATCTTTCCTAAACTGAGGGGCCCAGAACTGGACACAGCCCTCAAGGTGTGGTTTAACCAGTGCTCAGTATAGGGCACAATGACTTCTCTGCTCCTGCTGGCCACACTGTTCCTGATGCAGGCCAGGAAGCCATTGGCCTTCCTGGCCACCTGGGCACACTGCTGGCTCATGTTCAGTTCAGCTTGGTGAGGCAAGGATAACTTCAAGTGAAATCATTTTGGCTTTGTTAAGTGAGCATATCCCATTGATTACCTGCCAACAGTTATGTAACACAAGCAGGGGCAGTCAAACCAGGTAGATTTAAACTCTTGCATTACACAGAGCTATATTATGTGGTTTGTGGCAAGAGCATGACACATTTAGTGTAGTGATGATAATTTTCCAACACACAAGTCACTTAAATGGAGACAGATCCAACAGCAGTCAGCAAAATTGACTTCCTTAAAGCTCCTGCTCCATTTCAGTTTCACTGCCTGAAGCTTATGAGGGGTGACACTTCCAACAACCTTTTTCATGGGCTTTGGCAGGAACAAGGTGGCATCTCATTAAGATAAGCAGAATATATGGCAGTGAGCAGATCACAGTCATTTCTGGGAAGCTGTAGGTACGGAGAGGATGTTCTAAGCTTTTCTATATTTCGTGCTATTGGGAAGCTGATAGAGGTAGAAATCATAGAATCAAAGAACCAGCCAGGTTGGAAAAGACCTCAGAGATCATTGAGTCCAACCTATTACCTAATACCTAACACCTCATGACAACTACACCATGGCTTCAAGTGCCACATCCATTCCCTGTTTGAACACTTCCAGGGATGGTGACTCCACCACCTCCCTGGGCAGCACATTCCCATGGCCAATCTCTCTTTCTGGGAAGAACTTCGTCCTCACCTCAAGCCTAAACTTCCCCTGGCACAGCTTGAGACTGTGTCCTCTTGTTCTGGTGCTGGTTACCTGGGAGAAGAGACCAACCCCCACCTGGTTACAACCTCCTTTCATTTAGTTATCAAGAGCAAAAAGGTCTCCCCTCTTGTTGGGGTTTTTTAATACCCTTCACCTCCACCCTGATGGAAAAGCAGACCTGTCTTGATGATAGCAAACATTACTGGCAAATCTTCTAATGTTTTGAATAGTATCTTATACCAACAGGAAGATGCAAAGATCCAGCATGAAGACAGGTGAAGGTATCTCAAAACAACATATGGAGCCAGACATTCATTTTCTTTCTGTTGTGAGGTCTGCAGCAGAATCAGAGAATTGTTAGGGTTGGAAAGGACCTCAAGGACCATCCAGTTCCAACCCCCCTGCCACGAGCAGAGACACCTCACACTACAGCAGGTTGCTCACAGCCACATCCGGCCTGGCTGCAAACACCTCCAGGGATGAGGCTTCCACCACCTCCCTGGGCAACCTGTTCCAGTGTCTCACCACCCTCATGGGGAAGAACTTCTGCCTAACATCCAATCTCAATCCACCCATCGCTAGTTTTGTTCCATTCCTTTATATTTAGTACTACACAGAAGGAAGGGACCTCAAAAGACCATCCAGCCCAACCCCTCCCCACAAGAGGAGGATCACCTGCACCAGATCACACAGGAGCACAGCCAGGCAGGTTTTGAGTATCTCCAGAGAGGGGAGACAATGAACAATCATTAAATAAATGGCTATTAAATAAGTTATTATGAAAGAAATAATTATTAAATACATGGTTAATAAATATAATATTATGCATAATTTAATGCTTACAACATTTTTAACAGATTTAATTTTTATTTAATACATATAAATTTAAAATAATATATTAAATATGAAATGTGTTTCTTTAATAGCTAATAAAGAGATATATTTAATTATATCTATTTACTGTTCTATTTAATATCTATAGTTATATATTTGATATATTATGTATTTATTATTTGTTTAATAAGTATCAAATTTCTATTCATAAATTAAATATATATATTAAGCACAGAATCACCAAGGCTGATGTCTAATTAATAAATATATATGCTTATGTATATTTATATTTGCATGTTAAGTATATTCTATATTTAATGTTTATTTAATAAATATATCTATTTTAGATATAGATATATATTCAGTAGATTATATATTTATTTAATAATAAATAACTATTTAATATCTATTCATATTTATACATTAAAGATATTATTAGAGAGATTATTATGATTATTTAATGCATATCTAAGTTAGATATATTTATATATTAGGCTATTATATATTTAATGTTTATTTAATAAATATATGTTACTTATATTTATCTATTAAGTGTATTACACATTTCTTGTTTATTCAATAAATATATCTGCTTTATAGGTTTCATATCTGTATTAAATATATATTAGATATATTTTACATTTCTTGTTTATTTAATAAATAATATATATATTTAATATCTCTATTAAATATATATTATATATACTCGACATTGTTTAATTAATAAATATCTATTTAATACCTATTTATATTTACACATTAACTATATTATATATCAATGTTTATTTGATAAATATCTGTTATTTATATTTATTAAGTGTATTTTACTGTGTAAAATACACTTAAGTGTATATTTATTAAGTGTATTAAGTGTTTATTTAATAAATGCATCTACTTTATATATATTTACTATGTGCATTAAAAATATATTAGATATATTCTACATTTATTGTTTAATAAATATCTATTTAATATCTATTTATATTTACACATTAACTATATTATATATTAATGTTTGTTTAATAAATGTATGCTATTAATATTTATCTATTAAGTGTATTTTACATTTCATGTTTATTTAATAAATACATCTACTTTATATATATATTTACTATGTCCATTAAAAATATATTAGATATATTCTACATTTATTGTTTAATAAATGACTATTTAATACCTATTTTTATTTACACATTAACTATATTATATATTAATGTTTTTTTAATAACTATATGTTATTTATATTTATCTATTAAGTGTATTATACATTTCATGTTTATTTAATAAATATCTGCTGGAGGGCAGAGAGGCTTTGCAGAGGGACCTCGACAGGCTGGACAGATGGGCAGAGGCCAAGGGCAGGAGATTGAACACATCCAAGTGCCAGGGGCTGCACATTGGCCACAGCAACCCCAGGCAGTGCTACAGGCTGGGGTCAGAGTGGCTGGAGAGCAGCCAGGCAGAGAGGGACCTGGGGGTGCTGGTTGATGGTAGGCTGAACATGAGCCTACAGTGTGCCCAGGCAGCCAGGAGGGCCAAGGGCATCCTGGCCTGCATCAGGAACAGTGTGGCCAGCAGGAGCAGGGAGGTCATTCTGCCACTCTACACTGCACTGGTTAGGCCGCACCTTGAGTCCTGTGTCCAGTTCTGGGCTCCTCAGTTTAGGAAGGAGGTTGAGTTGCTGGAAGGTGTCCAGAGAAGGGCAACGAAGTTGGGGAGGGGTTTGGAACACAAGCCCTATGAGGAGAGGCTGAGGGAGCTGGGGTTGCTTAGCCTGGAGAGGAGACTCAGGGGAGACCTTCTTGCTCTCTACAACTCCCTGAAGGGAGGTTGTAGCCAGGTGGGGGTTGGTCTCTTCTCCTAGGCAGCCAGCACCAGAACAAGAGGACACAGTCTCAGGCTGCGCCAGGGCAGGTTTAGGCTGGATGTTAGGAAGAAGTTCTATACAGAGTGATTGCCCATTGGAATGGGCTGCCCAGGGAGGTGGTGGAGTCCCCTTCATTGGAGGTGTTCAGGAGGAGACTTGATGGGGTGCTTGGTGCCATGGTTTAGTTGTTTAGGTGGGTTGGATTGGTTGATGGGTTGGACGCGATGATCTTGAAGGTCTCTTCCATCCTGGATTTATTGTATTGTATTCTATTCTATTGTATTGTATGTTTCATATCTCTGTTAAATATATATTAGATATATTCTATATTTATTGTTTATTTAATATCTACTTAATACCTATTTATATTTATACATTATATTACATATTAATGTTTAATAAGTATCTATGTTGTGTATATTTCTATTGATCTATTAAGTGTATTATACATTTCATGTTTATCTAATAAATCTATCCATTTTATACATATATTTCATATCTCTGTTAAATATATACATATCTTGAATCATTGTGCATTCACAAGATATCTTTAAGAGATGTTGTCTTGAAAAGAATGGGAATCACAGATAAGGCTCCAAAAAGAAAATATCTATATGAGAGCAGATGCAAAAACTTTCTTCATGATGCTTGAGAATGCTCTTTTTTGGCTGAAAGATCTGAGGCCTGGGAATGCAAAATGACCTTTTCTCTCTCAGCCTCCACAGTGGGGATTTGGAGCCTAAAGATAAAAATGCTTCGCTCAGGTTCTTTGTGTTAGGAATAATCTTCACAGAGATATACTTCACTTATTTTTTTTTGCTTCTGAGGTAAAAGCTGCACACTTTTCCCTTAGAAAACCAACAACAAGAAAGAAATATCATAGCAGTCACTTAATGGTTTCCACTTACTCTGCTCTAGAAATATGGCTCTTTTTCAAACAAGGAGTATTTCTCCCCACAAACAGCCACAGCAGGAGTTACTCCGGGTAAAAGCGTGCACTGCCTGGTGCTCTTGGGCTCCTGGAGGGGAAAACAAAGCATGGGAACATTGCTGACCTGCTTTGCCACAGGAATAGCTGTCCCTTGGAAGGTAAAGCACCCCTGCTAATTGCAATCATTCAAGGATCTGGAGGTGCTGGAAGGTGTCCAGAGAAGGGCCACGAGGATGATTAGAGGGCTGGAGCAACTCTCCTGTGAGGACAGACTGAGGGAGTTGGGGCTGTTCAGTCTAGAGAAGAGAAGGTTCCCAGGAGACCTAATTGTGGCCTTCCAGTATCTGAAGGGGGCTACAAGAAAGCTGGGGAGGGACTTCTGAGGGTGTCAGGGAGTGATAGGACTGGGGGGAATGGAACAAAACTAGCAATGGGTAGATTCAGATTGGATGTTAGGAAGAAGTTCTTCCCCATGAGGGGGGTGAGACACTGGCACAGGTTGCCCAGGGAGGTGGTGGAAGCCTCATCCCTGGAGGTTTTGGCAGCCAGGCTGGCTGTGGCTGTGAGCAACCTGCTGTAGTGTGAGGTGTCCCTGCCCATGGCAGGGGGGTTGGAACTGGATGATCCTTGAGGTCCCTTCCAACCCTAATGATTCTGTGATTCTATGATTTCACCACGATAGATCCAGCGTTTCATTACATATGCATTATGCAGGGTTCAAATTTAAGTGGGGGAGGGAATTGTGCTTTTTGGGGTTTCCTTTCTTTTTTATCAAAAACTTATATATATATCAAGAAATCTTGAAGGAAAGAAAAAAATTGGTTTTCATCCAAGGAAATGCATCAGTATTTTTCCTTCTAGGTTTGTTTTTTCCCCCCATTTTTTTTCTGATTGAAAACATATTCCATACATACAGGAGAGATGTGGAGGTTCTGGAGAAGTGCAGAGGAGGTCAAGGAAGCTGTGAAGGGCCTGGAGAATAAATCTGAAGAAGAGCAACTGAAGGAGCTGGGGATGGTTTGTTTGGAAAAGAGGAGGCTGAGGGGAGACCTCATTGTCCTCTATAACTACCTGAAAGGATGTTGTGGAGAGGCTGCTGCTGGTCTCTTCTCCCAGGTAATTAGTGATAGAACAAGAGGGAATGGCCTCAAGCTGTGACTGGGTAGGTTTAGACTGGACAGTAGGAAACATTTTTTCAGGGCAAGAGTGGTCAGGGATTGGAATGTGCTGCCCAAGGAGGTGGTGGAGTCCCCAAGCCTGGCTGTGTTTCAAGGTGGTTTGGCTGTGGTGCTTGGGGCTATGGTTTAGGGGTGAGCCTTGTAGAGTAGGGCTCTGGGTTGGACTTGGTGATCCTGAGGGTCTTTTCCAACCTGAATATTTCTGTGATCCTTTTCATATTGTATTCATGACTACTCAAGCATGGCACTAGGTGCCATGGTTTAGTAGACATGAGGTCTTGGGTGACAGGGTTGACTTGATGATCTTTGAGGTCTCTTCCAACCCTATAGATTCTATGATTCTATGTTGTTAAGTTGAAAAAATATGATACCTTTTTGCTTTAGAGAGGAAACACCACAGCAGGGCAGACCAAGTTTGCCCCCAAAAGCAAATGATTTAGATTACAATTTAGAATTCAGCTAACATAAATTTTGCAAACCATTTTTTGCCTACTTTGGTAATTATTGATAAAATACACAAACAGTTGCCAAGGGTTTGCAGGCCAAGTACCCATGCCAGTGAGATGTTTATCCATGGGTTTTTACAAGCTATTATAGTATCAGAAACACTTTTGCTTGGCTCTGACAAGTGCTCTAAGAGCAGTTGTAGTTCTTAATATCAGGCAGAAGAGGTGACAGTTCAATTCAAGGGAGTTATGAGAGAAAGAGATCTCTCCCTGGGATAAAATATCTTATATGGGGGGTAAAAATCAAGTTCTCTGAGGCTAAGTCTCCATTAACAACTGGTGTGGTTTTATAGAATTGATCTGTACAGAAAAACAGTTGTCCCTGGGGACCTGTCAGACATAGTATAATCACCTTAGAGGTGATATGGAATAGCTCAGGAGTGATATGCTCCTGGGCTTGCTCTCTCAGTTTAATTTCATACAAAAGAAGTGTGGTGAAGGTGCTTGCAGGCAACCCCACAGTGCCAACCAAAGTGCAGCAGGTGGTGGTGAGCACAAGACTTACCTCCAAGGGGCAGTAGGTGGTAGCAAGCACAAGACTTACCTCCAAGGGGCAGCAGGTGGTAGCAAGCACAAGACTTACCTCCAAGGGGCAGCAGGTGGTGGCAAGCACAAGACTTACCTCCAAGGGGCAGTAGGTGGTAGCAAGCACAAGACTTACCTCCAAGGGGCAGCAGGTGGTAGCAAGCACAAGACTTACCTCCAAGGGGCAGCAGGTGGTAGCAAGCACAAGACTTACCTCCAAGGGGCAGTAGGTGGTAGCAAGCACAAGGTTTACCTCCAAGGGGCAGCAGGTGGTAGCAAGCACAAGACTTAGCTCCAAGGGGCAGCAGGTGGTAGCAAGCACAAGACTTACCTCCAAGGGGCAGCAGGTGGTAGCAAGCACAAGACTTACCTCCAAGGGGCAGTAGGTGGTAGCAAGCACAAGTTTCCTCCAAGGGGCAGCAGGTGGTAGCAAGCACAAGACTTACCTCCAAGGGGCAGTAGTGTAGCAAGCACAAGACTTACCTCCAGGGGCAGCAGGTGTAGCAAGCACAAGACTTACCTCCAAGGGCAGCAGGTGGTGGCAAGCACAAGACTTACCTCCAAGGGGCAGTAGGTGGTAGCAAGCACAAGGTTTACCTCCAAGGGGCAGCAGGTGGTAGCAAGCACAAGACTTAGCTCCAAGGGGCAGCAGGTGGTAGCAAGCACAAGACTTACCTCCAAGGGGCAGCAGGTGGTAGCAAGCACAAGACTTACCTCCAAGGGGCAGTAGGTGGTAGCAAGCACAAGGTTTACCTCCAAGGGGCAGCAGGTGGTAGCAAGCACAAGACTTACCTCCAAGGGGCAGCAGGTGGTAGCAAGCACAAGACTTACCTCCAAGGTGCAGTAGGTGGTAGCAAGCACAAGACTTACCTCCAAGGGGCAGTAGGTGGTGGCAAGCACAAGACTTACCTCCAAGGGGCAGTAGGTGGTGGCAAGCACAAGACTTAGCTCCAAGGGGCAGTAGGTGGTAGCAAGCACAAGACTTACCTCCAAGGGGCAGCAGGTGGTAGCAAGCACAAGGTTTACCTCCAAGGGGCAGCAGGTGGTAGCAAGCACAAGACTTACCTCCAAGGGCAGCAGGTGGTAGCAAGCACAAGACTTACCTCCAAGGGGCAGTAGGTGGTAGCAAGCACAAGACTTACCTCCAAGGGGCAGTAGGTGGTAGCAAGCACAAGGTTTACCTCCAAGGGGCAGTAGGTGGTAGCAAGCACAAGGTTTACCTCCAAGGGGCAGTGGGTGGTAGCAAGCACAAGGTTTACCTCCAAGGGGCAGTGGGTGGTAGCAAGCACAAGGTTTGCCTCCAAGGGGCAGTAGGTGGTAGCAAGCACAAGACTTACCTCCAAGGGGCAGTAGGTGGTAGCAAGCACAAGACTTACCTCCAAGGGGCAGTGGGTGGTAGCAAGCACAAGACTTACCTCCAAAGTGCACTCTCAATTTCTATCAAATGCAGGTACAGAGGCACTCTGAGTTTCTAGAGTGTGCTGTCTAGCTCTGGTTATTGATGCCCTGTAAAACTGGGGCATGTGGGTGTTAATGTACCACAAGAAGCTGCTAATCCTTTTATGATTTTATGTGAAGGCAATGAAAACCTAATGAGATTAAAGATTCAATTTTTCTCTACAAAAGGTGACTTTATTGGGTAGCTGCCAAGAACACAACATAAACTGAAGAAATTACCTCTACATGTCTAATAAATAAATAACTAAATAAAACACATAATTATTAAGCTGTTATAATCTTTATGCACTTAATTTCAGTATGCAGTTATTCAGGTCTTTGCCTATACTTGTGGCTTTAATTAGAATCTAGGGGTTCAGACAAAAGTGTGTGAAAGAAAGAGTCTTACCCTCGATGAATACTGATGTCTTTCCAAGTAGATGCTCTGGCTGATTAGCCTGGAGAGGAAGAGGCTCAGGAGAGCCCTTGTTGCCACCTACAACTACCTGAAAGGAGGTTGTAGCCAGCTGGGGGTTGGTCTCTTCTGCCAGGCATCCACCACAACAAAACAAGAGGACACAGGCTCAAGCTGTGCCAGGGGAAGTTGAGGCTGGAGGTGAGGAGAAATTTCTTCACAGAAAGAGTAATTGGCCACTGGGCCAGGGAGGTAGTAGAGTCCCGATCCCCAGAGGTGCTCAAAAAATTGTTGGATGTGGCACTTGGAGCCATGGTTTAGTTGTCAGGAGGTGTTAGGCATTAGGTAATAGGTTGGACTTGTTGATCTCTGAGGTCTTTTCCAACCTGGTTGATTCCATGCTTGGGAATTTGGGAATTCACATTCTCCCAAGCTGATTTTTCTGGATGACATCTCACTGAAGTTCAGGAAGTCTGTGGGATCAGGTTTGCACTGTCTGTATTTAAAGGAGAGCAAAGAAGTCAAGAGATCTTGCAGGAATGACTGTATCGTGGTTAATATTCCTTTGGGTCTCTTTATCCACTAGCATGTGTAATGGCTTTTAAAAGATTCTGTAAGGTACAGCCAACACCAACAGTGTGTATGTGCACCAACAGTAGATAAAGAGATACCTCCTGCTGGGACAGGCAGAACAAGGTTCACCACCCTCACTGGAGGTGTTCAGGAAGAGATTGGACGGGGTGGTTGGTGCCATGGTTTAGTTGATTAGATGGTGTTGGGTGATAGGTTGGACTCGATGATCTTGAAGGTACTTTCCAACCTGGTCTATTCTATTCTACTCTATTCTACTCTATTCTACTCTATTCTACTCTATTCTACTCTATTCTACTCTATTCTACTCTATTCTACTCTATTCTACTCTATTCCCCTAGTGCATTTTCACTCTGTGCAGATTTGGTCTTCAAGTTAAAACAGGCACACAAGTTTCATTGGCTTTGAGTTTAGAATAGAATAGAATAGCATAGCATGGAAGGGAAGGGAAGGGAAGGGAAGGGAAGGGAAGGGAAGGGAAGGGAAGGAAGAGAGAGAAGAGAAGAGAAGAGAAGAGAAGAGAAGATAAGAGAGAGAGAGAAAGAGAAAGAGAAGAGAAGAAGGAAGAGAAGAGAAGAGAAGAGAAGAGAGAGAAGAGAAGAGAAGAGAAGAGAAGAGAAGAGAAGAGAAGAGAAGAGAAGAGAAGAGAAGAGAATTAACTAGGTTGGAAGAGACTTTGAGATCATCGAGTCCAACCTATCACCCAACACCATCAAATCAACTAAACCATGGCACCAAGCACCCCATCAAATCTCTTCCTAAACACCTCCAGTGATGGTGACTCCACCACCTCCCTGGGCAGCACATTCCAATGGCTAATCTCTCTTTCTATGAAGAACTTCTTCCTAACATAGATGTTTGCACCGCTGGACTCTCAGAGTGTTGCAAAACTGTTGGAGACCTACAGATAAAACACACACATTTCTGTGGCTGATTTTGGCTCTTTTCTCCTACTACTGAAAAAAAACCCACAAACCCAATCTCTGTTGAATTTTCTACTCTGCTCCACAGAAAGTAACATGAATTCTTAGAGCCTTGGGCAAATGCCAAAAATGGAGCTTTTTGTGATATGGGATTATGAACAAAAAAGTTCTCATTCATTTCTTTGCCCCCCACCCCCCCCCCCCTTCTTTGGAAGCAGCTAAATCCTTCCAAATGAAACCCAAACCCTGGGCTCAACACACTTGAATCGGTGCCACTCCCATTTACTACGGTGCCTCCAAAAAGCTTGGTCTACACCCAGCTAGATCAGGTGGCAACTAAAACCAAGCAACACAACTCAAACCAAGGCTGCACATTTCATGCTCAGGCTATGAAAACAGTTGTATTTAAACTTAAAATTTTAGCTGAAAACTGTTTTAAACTTCATTTCTCCCCCCCCCCCCCCCCCCCCCCATATGCTCTCTTGGCAAGCAGGCTCAGAAAGAGGTATGTTAATGAGTTGTAGTCACTGTTTGCAGAGTCCACAGATGCATGGTGTTTTAGCTACAAAACTGATGGGTTTTTTTTCCCCATTGCTAACTTCTAAGTTAGTCAAATATTCTCAAGAAATAGCAAATAAGAGCTCCATAAATATTTATGTGGGATCTTGGCACAGTGTTGCACTTCAAATAGCAGTATCAGTGCATACTTTTCTCTATTGTTCTCCACAGGCTGTCTTAAAGACAGGAGTACTAAATATATCTGAAGTAAGGCTTTGTGTTGTTTTCATGAGCTAGGCACTTCTTCAGAAGAAAGCTACATTTGGTGCATCTCCAATTTACACTAAGTTCCAGCAAGCTAACCACCTTGGCTCAGTTGCTGATGGGATGTGGAGATTTTAGGGTCTACAATATCTTTGGGATGTGGCTGATAACATTTGGGACTGGGACATCTCTCTTATGAGGAGAGACTGAGGAAGCTGGTGGACTGCTTAGCCTAGGGAAGAGAAAGATCATGGGGGGATGTTATCTTTGTGTATAAATACCCCATGGGAGAATGTAAAGAGAAAGAAGTCAGGCTCTAGACCTGATGGAGTGGGTCTGGAGGAAGGCCATGAACATGATCAGGCATTGGAGCACCTCTGCTACAAAGACAGGCTGTCTTTTCTCAAAGGTCTTTTCCAATCTGGTTATTTCTCTTTTTTCTCCCCTCTCCTCTCCCCTCTCCTCTCCCCTCTCCTCTCTCCCCTCTCCTCTCCCCCCTCCTCCCCCTCTCCTCTCCCTTGGCTTCTCTCTTCTCCTCTCCTCCTCCTCCCTCCCCTCTCCTCCTCCTCCTCCCCTCTCCTCCTCCTCTCCCATTCTCCCCTCTCCTCCTCCTCCCTCCCCTCTCCTCCTCCTCCCTCCCCTCTCCTCTCCTCCTCCTCCCCTCTCCTCCTCCTCCTCCCTCTCCCTCCTCCTCCCTCCCCTCTCCTCCTCCTCCTCCCTCCCCTCTTCTCATCCCTTCTTCTTCCTTCTTCAAATGTCATTGTGGTTCATCTGTTGATTTGGTTCCTCCTTGCTTTGAGTTGCAGACCAGGGAAAGATTGCAACTGTATAAATATACACATGGGTATAGATATGTATATATAAATGAAGAAGAGTTATTTCTTCTAGTTTCAAACTCTCTCAGCAGTGTGCTTTGACTGCTAAAACTCAATAGCAGGGGGGGGAAAGAGAAATAACTCATCTTGGGAGCTTTCCAGAAATTTTCAAACAAGTTTATACAGTTTCTTCATTAGTATTTGCAATATGAAACAAATCAGCCTGGCCAGTGGGATCTAGCAGCAATTTGAAACCTTAGTAAGGTTGAGTTCTGGAGAAGGAGATAACAGATAGTGGTTTTGATTCAACAGTGCCAAAGCATTTAACTCAAAATAAACTCAACCAGGAAATCCAAGCACAAAAAATATGCATCACAAAGCCAGCTAATATTGCACTCAATAAACCCAATTCTCACTTAGGAGGAGAAAGTAATAGGCTATTGCTTCCATGGAGAAACCTGTAAAACCTCCTTCTGTCTATTTAAGGTAGGTGTGTATTTCCATTTGTGTTTCATTTTCTCCATAGCATCTCTCAAGCAATTCAGGATGCTCATGGCATACTTATTGCACAGAAGCCACTGTTTCCTACCGGGTTCCAGAGATGGCAGTTACACTCCATGTGCCTCACAGAGTTGTCTTCCTTCAAAGGTCTTGCAGCAGCTCGGGAGGTTTAGATTGGAAAAGAGAAGAGAGATGTGGAGGTGCTGGAGCCAGTGCAGAGGAGGGCAAGGAAGCTGGGGAAGGGCCTGGAGAATAAATCTGATGAGGAGCAACTGAAGGAGCTGGGGATGGTTAGATTGGAAAAGAGGAGGCTGAGGGGAGACCTCATTGCTCTCTACAACTACCTGAAGGGACATTGTAGAGAGGCTGCTGGTGGTCTCTTCTCCCAGGTAATTAGTGATAGAACAAGAGGGGAATGGCCTCAAGCTGCCACTGGGTAGGTTTAGGCTGGACAGTAGGAAATTTTTTTTCCCAGCAAGAGTGGTCAGGGATTGGAATGTGCTGCCCAGGGAGGTGGTGGAGTCACCAAACGTGGGTGTGTGTAAAAGTGGTTGGGATGTGGTGCTTAGGGCTATGGTTCAGGGGTAAACCTTGTTGAGTAGGGTTAATCGTTGGACCCTGGTGATCCTGAGGGTCTTTTCCAACCTGAATCATAGAATCAGCCAGGTTGGAAAAGACCTCCAAGATCACCCAGTCCAACCTATCACCCAGCCCTATCCAATCAATTAAACCATGGCACTAAGTGCCTCATCCAGTCTCTTTTTAAACACCTCCAGGGATGGTGACTCCACCACCTCCCTGGGCAGCACATTCCAATGGCCGATCTCTCTTGCTGGGAAGAATTTCTTCCTCCCCTGGCACAGCTTGAGACTGTGTCCTCTTGTTCTGGTGCTGATTGCCTGGGAGAAGAGACCAACCTCCACCTGGCTACAACCTCCCTTCAGGTAGTTGTAGACAGCAATAAGGTTTCCCGTAAGCCTTCTCTCCTCCAGGCTAAGCACCCCCAGCTCCCTCAGCCTCTCCTCACAGGGCTGTGCTCCAGACCTCCCCCCAGCCTTGTTGCCCTTCTCTGGACAGATTCAAGAGTCTCAATGTCCTTCTTATATTGAGGAGCCCAGAACTGGACACAGGACTCAAGGTGTGGCCTAAGCAAATGTTGTGTACTGGGGCAGAATGACTTCCCTGCTCCTGCTGGCCACGCTATTTCTGTATATGTGTGTATATATGTATATGTATATATATATATACACACACACACACATATGTATATAAATATATATATATATGCTTTCATTTTTCCTTTTGAGAACTAGAAATCCTGGTGGAAAAGGGGAGTCTTTTCATGTCAACATATTTAAGTTTCCTTTCTGCTGATGCCTGGCCAAACATTCCCCCTGTCACCTGTCCAAATGGAGAAAACAGGTGCCTTGGGAAAAAAACAACCCTGACATTTATCTTTAAGTCTGGATTCATTGCTCTTAACATTATGAGAACAAGCAGCTGTTACTGTCTGCTGAGCACATTATTTCTGTGTCTGAGGGGATGACTGTTTTCTGCGTGTCCTATGCTAGCTCCAGCGAAACTGAAGAGACGAAGTGACAAATACTGCACTTTATACTCTGAAGGAAGGATGTGCAAGGACTGAACTCCACTCCCATGATTTGCAGATGGTCTGGCAGGAGTTCTCTTTGTGCTGGTTGTCCACAGCCTGGTAGTAAGAACAAGGCTATCCATTTTATTTACTCACTTCATTGTTTAGAATACCTCAGTAAAGGAGTGAATGATGGACCAGATCTGCAGCTCTTGGTAAATGGACACAGCCCACTGTCTTCAGTGAAGGTGTTTAAGAAGAGACTGGATGGGGTGCTTGGTGCTATGGTTAAGTTGATTAGATGGTGTTGGATGATAGGTTGGACTCAGTGATCTCAAGGTCTTTTCCAAGCTGGTTAATCTCTTCTCTTC
>CM037643.1:6906397-6945114 GCA_015227895.2 Colaptes auratus
GACTCCACCACCTCCCTGGAGTTCATAAGTCATAAAATATCACACCAAAATTTTCTCAATACATGTGCAGTAAACTGATGCCCACAAACAGAATACAGCAGCATTTGCATCCCAATTACATGGAAACTATGCTGCTCACACTGACTCTGCATGCTCCAGACTCTTCCCTCTGTAGTATGTAGTTGATCAGTCTGAAGGAAATGTTAGACAAACCCTTAGAAGTGGGACCAATCTTAAATAATACTTGAAAGAAACAATTAATATTCACTTTTTCTACAAATAATAATAATAATAAACCTGTCTATGTACACTTTAATAGATTGATCTCCACAAAAGAGGATAAAATCACATCCTGGGCTGCATCAAGAGAAGCAGAGCCAGAAGGTCGAGGGAGGTGATTCTCCCCCTCTTCTCTGCTCTGGTGAGACCCCACCTGGAGCACTGCCTCCACTTCTGCAGCCCCTACTACAGGAAGGCTCTGGAGGTGCTGGAATGTGTCCAGAGAAGGGCCACGAGGATGAGCAGAGGGCTGGAGCACCTCTACTAGCAGGACAGAGTGAAAAAGTCTGGAGAAGAGAAGGATCCAAGGACACCTAATTGTGGCCTTCCAGCATCTGATGGGGCTACAAGAAAGCTGGGGAGGGACTTTTTAGCATGTCAGGGAGTGATAGGACTGGGGGGAATGGAACAAAACTACAAATGGTAGATTCAGATTGGATGTTGGAAGAACTTCTTCCCCATGAGGGTGGTGAGACACTGGCACAGGTTGCCCAGGGATGTGGTGGAAGCTTCACCATCACTTGATGTGTTTCAGAAGAGCCTGGATGAGGCACTTGGTGCCGTAGTTTAGTTGATTAGATGGTCTTGGGTGATAGGTTGGTCTCAATGATCTTGAAGATCTTTTCCAACCTGGTTAATTCTGTGTTCTGTAAGAGGGAATTAGAAGTCCTTAATGCACACATGCTGTGACTGAACACAATCTGTTTCCAAATGTTCTTGTAGGTTCATATTCCTGGAACTGAAGTTCCCTGTCTGTGAAGAAACCTGTTTTCAAATAGTCTTGCTTTGCCCAAACTTACTAATAGATGTGTGTGAGAGTGAACAGCAAGTGTTTGGTTCTATGACTGATAGTGAAAATCACATTATTGCAACTCAGAAGTGGATCTGAGTTCTTCATTCAGATCATTTGACCCCAATGCAGAGCTGGAATGTAGTCTGAGGACACATCTGGATGTTGGACCTGGGAAATACTTTCTCTTAGAGCAAGTCTGGAAAAAGCAGAGATCAGAGTCCAGTTCTCTCCACGATGATTCTCCACACAACTGGCAGTCCTCTGTGTTATGCTCCTCGAGATCTCTGTCCCCCAAGAAGATTGGCTAATGCTGAGAATCTGAATATTTGATTCCAAGAGACAAGTTCTTCAGGGGAAGTGTCAGAGAACTCAGTGTGGAGATTTATGAGCTCTCTCCAAATTTACCAATGAAGTCTCAATTCTTGCAGCTAATTTCTGAGATGGTGACATAGACTGAAAGCTGCCACTGCTATCCTTGGATCTCATGTATGTGTATACTATTTCTGGACTTCACTGATGGCTTTTCATCAGTAGTTCTTCCTAGTTCCACTCATCAAAATGCATAGGAGCTAGAAACTTACTGTTGGCTAACTTTCTTTTCATCTTTTCATCTTATGTTATGATCAGGGGACTTGAGCATCTCCCCTATAAAGAGAGACTGAGAACCCTGGGGCTGTTTAGTCTTGAGAAGACTGAGAAGGGATCTGATCAATGTCTATCAATATCTGAGGGGTGGGTGTCAAGTGGAAGGGGCCAAGCTCTTTTTGGTGGTGCACAGTAATAATACAAGGAACAATGGAGACAAACTTGAACAAAGAAGATTTCAGCTCACCATGAGGAAAAACCTCTTTACAGCGAGGGTGACAGACCCCTGGAGCAGGCTGCCCAGAGAGGTTGTGGAGTTTTCTTCTCTGGGGACTTTCAAACCCCACCTGGATGCATTCCTGTGCAGACTGCCCTGGGTGATGCTGCTCTGGCAGGGGGGGTTGGACTGGATGATCTCTAGAGGGCCCTTCCAACCTCTAAAGCACTGTGATACTGTGACACTGTGGGACCTCAGGAGCAAATCATTCCTGCCTTGGAAGTCTCTCTAAGGCTCTCATTCTGGGTGGTAATAGCTGCCTGTGCTTTATTCTCAGGCAAGCAAAAATATGTCCCTCAAAACTGTTAAGCACTGGTAATAAATGCAGCAAATATTTTCTAACAAGAGGCAGAACCTTGTTTATAAACCATTCCACAACTCAGTTTTGTTCCTCATTAATAACTGCAGCTCAGGGGATTCCTCCTATTGTAAGGAGTGACAACTTAGCAGGCAGGCAAGGCAAAGGACTATGCCTATCTAAGTCTAATTTCTCTTACAGCTCCTCACCCCAAACTGAAGCAGACAGCACAGTAAAGCTTTTCTTATCTCTGCCTCCTAGATCAACCCTAATCCTCCTGGGTACCTAACATCCCACACTCAGCTACAGTTCACATAAATTCCTTGCACTTAGATGAGCATGGGTCCCTTGCCTCTGAAACTGGCTTACATAAAGGAGTGAAGAACTAGGTTAGACCTCTTATTGACAAATGCTCTCCTTGGAGCCTATCCAGAATCTCTATGAAACTGTCACATCTGGTCATATGTGCCGACTCAGGCTAAAATTCCTAGGGCCCACACTGATTAAATTGTACTGGATATACATCATTTTCTTGACTTTGAATCTTAACTTGATTTGTATTCAGAAGCATACTCAAAAGCTTCCTGAGCTAAAGGCATGTGCAGTGTGTAGGTTGTTAGGGTTCTCTGTCTCTGGAGACTTCCAAGATCCATCTGGATGCTTCCTGTGTGACCTGCACTAGAGTCTATGTTCCTGCTCTGGCAGGGGGGTTGGGTTCAATGATATCCAGAGGTCCCATTCCAACCCCTGACACCCTCTCAGCCTGTGACATTGTGTTTTGTTTAAAGAAGAATTCTTCTGATGGCTTGGCTCATTCAAAGGACAGAAAGCAGACCCAAGAAAGCAGAACCAACTGATTGATTCTGATTCTAATGCTTCCAAAAGTAGAATATTGTCTTACAGCATGCTTCTGATGGCCATTGCAGATAAACTTGCTTTGTCCTGGTACTTGCAGGTCACCAAAGGGGCAAACACCTCCTTGCACACAGTAGCAAGGAATGACATTGTGAGTCTCAGGTTCAATTCAACAAATTGATTCACTGGAAGGGCGCCTTGTGTTTCTGTACTTCCTTGTCAGGAACTGGAAGCTGCCAGGAAAAAGTTATTGCAGTGCTTCAGCTTTAAGCCTGAATACACAGAATCAGCCAGGTTGGAAGAGACCTCCAAGATCATCAAGTCCAGCAGATCACCCAACCCTAACTTAGCAACTAGACCATGGCACTAAGTGCCTCATCCTGGCTTTTTGAAAACACCTCCAGGGACGCTGACTCCACCACCTCTCTGAGCAGCACATCCCAATGGCCAATCTCTCTTGCTGGGAAGAACTTCTAAGATGAAGCCTAAACTTCCCCCTGCATAGCTTGACACTGTGTCCTCTGGTTCTGTTGCTTGTTGCCTGGGAAGAGGCCAACCCCCACCTGTCTGCAGCCTCCCTTTGGGTAGTTGTAGAGAGCAAGAAGGTCTCCCCTGAGCCTCTTCTTCTCCAGGCTAAGCAACCCCAGCTCCCTCAGCCTCTCCTCACAGGGCTGTGCTCCAGACCCCTCCCAAGCCTTGTTGCCCTTCTCTGGACATAAAATACTTCATGAGATTTTGGCTCTATGTAACTTTAGTAGCTCTTGTGTGTGGCTGGCAATGCTGATAATCTGATGGAAAGAGAAAGCTGGTAAAGCCTGCTCCTTGTAAGTGGGGCTATGAATAATAAAAGCAGGATGTTGGTCTTTAATTAGTACTGGCAGCTTTTGGACACATGAGCACAGCAGGAAATTTAATGTAGCAGAAAGCCGTGCAACTGGAAGCGAGAGTAGGACTCATACTCTAATGTGTAATTGATTTAATTAAAGGGGTTATCCTCTGCTAATTATAAACCATTGATATTTCTGTGGATGAACAAATATAAACTTAGAGGGTAGGAGAACTCTGCAGAGGGACCTTGCCAGGCTGGACAGATGGGCAGAAGGCCAACAGCATGGCATTCAACAAGTCCGAGTGCTGGGTGCTGCACTTTGGTCACAGCAACCCCATGCAGTGCTACAGGATGGGGGCAGAGTGGCTGGAGAGCAGCCAGGCAGAAAGGGACCTTGTGGTACTGATTTACAGTAGGCTGAATATGAGCCAGCAGTGTGCCCAGATGACCAAGAAGGCCAATGGCATCCTGGCTTGCCTCAGTGTGGCCAGCAGGAGCAGGAAGTCATTGTGCCCTGTGCTCAGCACTGGTTAGGCCACACCTTGAGTCCTGTGACCAGTTCTGGGCTCCTCAGTTTAAGAAGGACTGTTGCTAGAAGGTGTCCAGAGAAGGGCAACAAAAGCTGGGGAGGGGTCTGGAGCACTGCCTGCCCGTGAGGAGAGGCTGAGGGAGCTGGGTGTTGCTTAGCCTGGAGAAGAGGAGGCTCAGGGAGGGTTGAGGTTCGACCTGATGATCTCTGAGGTCTTTTCCACCTGGTTAATTCTATTCTAATGTTCCATTCACAAGGTGCCAACATGAGAGTGTTCTTGGCACACCTGGAATGTTATTGTTTTGCTCTATGCAGGGTGCTAAGGAATTGTGCACTCTGCATGTGTCCAGCAGCTGCCCTCTGAACAGTGGCTGCAACAGTAATTCACTGACTGATTTATCTCCTGGGACAGAAAATTATCTTCTGAGGATCTATGGGCTGCTGCAGCTTCCAGAACTGCCTTGTTTTAAGCTCTTATGCAGCTCCCTCTGATGTACTTCAATCTGCGATGCAACCATACCTAATGGCAGGATTATTCCACTACAGCACGAAGGAAAATATCTTTCTTGTAACAGGATAATGACTTATGCCTTACAGCTCTTGCCATTTGAGTTGCTTGTTTACAGGGATGCCTGGATGGTACCAGTTGATAGGCTGATTGTCAGATATATTCAGCATTATCCCTTTATGTTTTCTGAGTTGTATTCCCCTCTTCCTCACCAGTCTCTTTCCACTTGAGCAGATGAAATGTGATGTGAGTTGCAAGAGGCACCTCAGATAAGAGAATTCCAGGGGTAATTTGACCCCTGGCTGTTGCTGGTTTTGTAATTGAAGTATTTATAGTCCAGGGCCACCTATGCACAATCTTGACAACCTGAACATTAAACAGCAGGGACACAGACAAAACAAAATACACCTACCATGACAGCCTTGTGCAGGTGAGTGCTCAGTGGACTCAAAGCACATTTCCCAGGTTTTAGAAAGATGGGCAGCCTGCAATAGAAAACTTACCTCTTGAAGAGCTGGATAATGGAGTCACACATCAATGACAGTGTATTAATGAACTGTGCTTTAAACCTTAATGGGTGACAACTCAATTCAAAGGCAAAAAAATTTTCCTGCAGTCATTCTTTCTATTTTTTATTACTGCTTATAGTGTTGGAGAAATGAATACTCTACTCCATTTTTAGCTGCTAACCACATTTATTAAAAACCATTAACTCAGACTGAAGGGATTTTATTTCAAGAACACGACAGTGCAGAGAGCTGGCTTTGTCTTAGGCTTTTTTTAGCAGACTTTTTATAGATCTCCCTTTTATTTCTGCTCATCCTTGGATCTATTGCATCCTCTAGGAAACTCGTCATGACAATGGTTTGAACTAATTTACAGGATACAGAATTAACCAGGTAGGAAAAGACCTTCGAGATCGTTGAGTCCAACCTAGCACCCAGCACCAGAAGGGAAGAGAAAGAAGAGAAGAGAAGAGAAGAGAAGAGAAGAGAAGAGAAGAGAAGAGAAGAGAAGAGAAGGAAGAGAAGAGAAGAGAAGAGGAAAGAAGAGAAGAAGAAAGAAAGAGAAGAGAAGAGGGTAGAAAGAGGGGAGAAGAGGGAGAAAAGGAGAAGAGAAAGAAGAGAGAGAAGATGAGAGAAGAGAGAATAAAGAGACAGAGCCAGTTGGAAGAGACCTTCAAGATCATCAAGTCCAAACCCTCCCAGGAAAAAGCTATTTTGTGTCCTGGCACAAAACCAGATCATAATCTCCCTGTCTGATTGGCACCCTGTAAAGTTCAGGGTCCCTCTTTATTGTTGATGGTTGCCCTGCCTCAAGATTTGAATCATCTAGTCCTAGTGGGAAAATAAGTCTGATGAAGTATACAGCTGACAGCTGCCTGGGCTAGCTAATGGTCCTTTCCCTGGAGGTGCGGACGTGTCCAGAGAAGGGCCACGAGGATGATCAGAGGGCTGGAGCTGCCTCCTATGAGGACAGACTGAAGGAGTTGGGCTGTTCAGTCTGGAGAAGAGAAGGCTCCGAGGTGACCTCATGTGGCCCTTCCAGTATCTGAAGGGGGCCTACAAGAAAGCTGGGGAGGGACTTCTCAGGCATCAGGTAGTGATAGGACTAGGGGGAATGGAATGATTGGAGGTGGGGAGATTCAGGCTGGACATGAGGAGGAAGTTCTTCATCATGAGAGTGGTGAAGCCCTGGAATGGGTTGTCGAGGGAGGTGGTTGAGGCCCTGTCCCTGGACATGTTTAAGACCAGGCTGGATGAGGCTCTGGCCAGCCTGATGTAGTGTGGGGTGTCCCTGCCCATGGCAGGGGGGTTGGAACTAGCTGATCCTTGTGGTCCCTTCCAACCCTGACTGATACTATGATACTATGATACTAGATGGTGTTGGGTGATGGGTTGGACTCGTTGATCCCAAAGGTCTTTTCCATCCATTCCATTCCATAAAAGAAATACACCTTAAGGATTTTTTACCCTTATGCTGAGGAGTGTTTGGAACCCATTTCCTTGTCTTTTTGACTCCTAGACAGGATCTGGGTATCTTTAAAGAGAACTAGGTGAGCTGGAACTCAATGTAACAGCGTCACCCATTATTTCCTATTAATTCTATATCCATTCAGTGGTGGGTAAGATTCATTACCTTTATCTTCTACAGTTAATGAAGCAAGAGAGAAGTACTTCCAGATAGTGATCCATCTCATTTTGTGAGTCTGTCTCGCCTTTCAGGAATACTTATTGCACATATAATATTGTACAATAGGTGGGTAGATACATAGAGACATCAGCATCAGACACCTGGCTTTGAGCAACAAAAGCTAGCAGAGATGAAGTCACACCCTAAACAATGCAGACTGAGACACTCTGGAGATATCTCAGTTACCAGATTAGGACTTCTTCTACAAAACTTGACACTGACAGATCTTCAGCACTTCTCCCAGATTGACTGGATTATTCCTTTGCTTCCTTGTCACACTTGTTCTCTTCCTCCCTCAAACTTGGGCCAGGACCAGTACCTAAGTGGATTGAACAGGTCTTATATTGTAAGTGAGCGAGCAGCTGGGTGGGTTTTTGGCCTTTAGCTAAGCTCAACCCACTGCAGGAATAAAGACCTTTCATGTTGCCTGTGTATCAAGTGGCTTTAAAAGTCAATGAAAATGCTGCAATGGATTTGGTTGTAGCCACGTAGGGGTCACTGTCTTCTCCCAGGCAGAAGAGGAGGTTTAGGCTGGATGTTAGGAAGAAGTTCTTCATAGAAAGAGAGCTTGCCATTGGAATGTGCTGCCCAGGGAGGTGGTGGAGTCCCCATCACTGGAGGTGTTTAGGAAGAGACTGGATGGGGTGCTTGGTGCCATGGTTTAGTTGATTAGATGGTGTTGGGTGATAGGTTGCACTCGATGATCTCAAAGGTCTTTTCCAACCTGTTTAATTCTAGTTCTGTTCTGTTCTATTCTATTCTATTCTATTCTATTCTATTCTATTCTATTCTATTCCATTCCATTCATTCCATTCCATTCCAATCCATTCCAATCCATCCTATTATTCATTCCATCCATTCCATTCCATTCCATTCCATTCCATTCCATTCCATTCCATTCCATTCCATTCCAATCTCATTTTAAATGCATTATCTAATTTCCCCAGCGTACTGATAGACCCAGAAGAACTTTTCTTCATGAGAAACATTTTGCAACACCACTGAGTATTCCATAATAATTCTCAGCTCTACCACCTTTACTAAACAACACAATTACAACAGAATCACAGAATGTTAGGGGTTGGAATGGACCTTAACAGATCATCCAGCCCAACCCCCCTGCCAGAGCAGGATCACCAAGAGTAGGTCACACAGGCAGGTGTCCAGGAGGGTTTTAAATGTCTCCAGAGAATGAGACTCCACAACCTCTCTGAAAAGCCAGGAATATTTCTTAACTCCTAAAAGAATAACCCCAGAATCTGGGATCTTTATGCTCTTAGGTTTCTTTTTACCTTTTTTTTCAGTATTTCTTCTCATTTATAGTTCCAAGTTGTGTTGACTACAAATATCCTGGGGTTTTTTTTAGCAGTTAGATATTCCTTTTTCATTTGTAACAGCTGTTTTCATTTAACCACTGAATGGGCATTACTCAAAGTTATCTTCTACCTTTATTACCTTTCCAATCATCCACCTAATTGGTTCTTCCTATAGGGGCCAACATTATCTTTAATCTTCTGTCTTAATTTTCAGTTGCAATTAGATTAAGAAATTCCTATCAAGTCTAAACAGCTCTTTGAAACTAGAAGGTAAAGTATTTCTGTTTCTCAAGCTCCTTTTTATTCCCCCCCAAATTCTTGTAAACAGCACCAAAAAAATCAATTTAAATCAATTTAAAAGCTTGAAGAGCATGTACAATCCCACATATATATATTAATCAGCCCTAGATCAAAGCCTATCCTTAAATGGATTTAAACACATAGAAAACTGCCTTAAGTAGGCCAGAATGGAGTTTTCATGCATGGGCTTTTGTGAACCAGAAAGAAAAGGCAAATAAATTGCATATGAAAACATTCACAAATCAGTATCTGTCTCTAAATACTATGGAAAACACAGATTTATAAAAACCTATAAAGACAGCAGCCTCATGCAGTGCTACAGGGGCGGTCAGAGTGGCTGAAGAGCAGCCAGACAGAAAGAGATCTGGAGGTACTAGCTGACAGTAGGCTGAACATGATCCAGCAGTGTGCCCAGGTGGCCAAGAAGGCCAATGGCATCCTGGACTGGATCAGCAAGAGTGTGTCCAGTAGTAGCAGGGAAGTCATTGTGCCCTGTACTCAGCACTGGTTATTCCACACTTGTCCTGTCCAGTCCTTTATCCAGTTCTGGGACACTCAGTTTAGGAAAGATGTTGAGAAGCTGGAAGGTGTCCAGAGAAGGCAACAAGCTGGGAGGGGTTTGGAGCACAGCCCTGTGAGAAGAGGCTGAGGGAGCTGGGGTTGCTTAGCCTGGAGAGGAGGAGACTCAGGGGAGACCTTCTTGCTCTCTACAACTACTTGAAGGGAGGTTGCAGCCAGGTGGGTGTTGTGTTTAGGAAGAGACTGGCTGGGGCACTTGTGATTAGTTGATTAGATGGTGTTGGGTGATGGTATGGTTTAGTTGATAGATGTGTGGGTGATAGGCTGGGACTCGATGGACTCAAAGATCTTTTCCAACTGTCAGTTCTGGTTCTATTCTGTTCTATTCTATTGTATTCCATTCCATTCTATTCATTCTATCATTCTATTCTATTCATCTATTCTATTCTATTCTATTCTATTCTATTCTATCTATTGAAAACAAGTACATTTTACCCAGTTCACAATAGTCTTACTATGGTTTTGTTTTTGGGTTGATTTTTTTTTGGTTTGTTTGCAGTTTTTTGTTGTTTTGGGTTGGTTTCTTTGGTTGTGTGTTGTTTTTTTTTGCTGTTGATGTTTATCTTGCCTTTAATTTTCTGACTGATCTGCTGCAAATGCCTTGTGTCATTTTTGTTCTTCCATCACGTCGTGTTAGGAGTCAGGTAGCGTAACGCAACATGACTGATGCAATTGAACACTTCAAAATATAATGTAAGTGAAAAGTGTGGTTAAAGCAAAGTGTGGTTTGATTTAGGAAAACTGTTCACTCCCAGTGGCTTCCTGCTAGCTTTTGTTTTCCCAACCCACACAGCAACCCTCTGGTGTTGCAGGATGATCATCGTTTTGCATTCATCTCTCACATTCGTGGACTCATGGTTTGACCAAGCCAAAAAGAGAAACACTGGAAAATGTTATTACTGCACTAAAGCCTGTGGCACTTTCTCTATTATTGTCTGTAGCTAGTTCTGGAGGGGGAATCTGGAGGTGCTGGAAGGTCTCCAGAGAAGGGCCACAAGGATGAGGAAAGGGCTGGAGCTGCTCTCCTATGAGGACAGAATGTGACAGTTTGGGTCTGTCCACTCTGGAGAGGAGAAGGCTCCAAGGAGACCTTATTGTGGCCTTCCAGCATCTGAAGGCAGCTACAAGAAAGTTGGGGAGTGAATTTTTAGGGTGTCAGGGAGTGATGAATGGATAGATTCAGACTGGATGTTAGGAAGAAGTTCTTCCCTGTGAGGGTGGGGAGACACTGGCACAGATTGCCCAGGGAGGTGGTGGAAGCCTCATCCCTGGAGGTTTTTGCAGCCAGGCTGGATGTGGCTGTGAGCAACCTGATCTGGTGTCAGGGGTCCCTGTCTGTGTCAGGGGGGTTGGAACTAGATGATCCTTGAGGTGCCTTCCAACCCTGACAATTCTATGATTCTATTTATTCTCTGATATAAACCACCTTGTGTCTAGGCACACGCAGGGGGTGATCATGATTTAGCCACACGTTAATATAACTGTTAGGATATTTTTAGCTTAATTAATTGTTATTTATCTTGCATTTTGTAAATTAGTGGCTTGCATTATTAAAAGAATCCTACTGACTGAAATATTATCCCTAATAATTTCATATGGATTGAGGTAATCTAAACCCATTACACCAGATCTTTCATAGCTGAGGGTTTAAAGCATTTAAAAGCCATATATCAGGACTACACAGATATATGTGTCACTGTAGCCATTGCAAGTACAGGGATAAAGCTAATTTGTTATGTATGTTGCAAGACATGACTAGATCCCCACAGCTGAAATGCTTGCCAGAACTAAAACTTGTCCTAGGAAGCAGAGGAACATTGATAATACCAGAAATTCTCCCTAGCTAATGAAGCCAAATATTCAATGCCACTGGTGTTTGCAATTCCCAGTTCACCTGCTGTTTAGCCTTGCAGCTTCCCAACAACTTCAACTATTTAAGGACATAACAATTTTATTTCAGAGTGCATTCAAGCCTTACTGTGAGGATCAAATTGTCCTGACACCCACATTCTAAATCTGAACACTTCTATTTTGGGATACACAGAAAATAAGGCGCTTAAAATTGTCTCCTCTCTCTCTTTTCAACTTAACAGCCAGATCTTAGAGGATTACTAGGGGAGCAGAAGCAAGCTCCCAGATTGCTATGATTTATGAAATAGGCATGAACTAGGTGTGTCTTATCCTATCAGTGAATGTTTTAAGCACTCTATATTTGCTAAAGGCCTGTCTCTGCCTAATGCAGATGCATTTATGCTGATGTGTTTCAGTGTAGACACAGTCACAGGGGGAGCATTGCTCTATGTGGTTATGTCAGTGTTCTGAGATACAGAAAGCAGTGAGTTCTTCTGCTGAAGAAGATGTGTCCACATTTTCTGGTTCCTTGGCAGGAGGTAAGATCAGCAAGAAGGTACTGCAAAAGGTAAACTCCCTTTTATGTCAGGCAGGTATCTAAATCTGGGCTGTGGGAATTTAAGGCTGCTCAGCATCTATTGGGGAATATTTTTTTCTCCCCACCCCAGGTAGGGGTAGAGTTGCCATCACTGGATGGTGTTGAAGAGACTGGATGAGGCACTTGGTGCCATGGTTTAATTGATTAGATTCCATGGTAGTTGGACTCAATTGATCTCAAGGTCCATTCCACCTGGTCATTCCATTCCATTCATTCATTCCATTCCTATTCTATTCCATTCCATTCCATTCGCTATTCTATTCTATTTTCTATTCTATTCTCTATTATATTCTATTCTAGTCTCCTATTCTAGTCTTCTATTCTAGTCAATTCTATTCTATTTTAGTCTAGTCTAGTCTCTATTCTATTCTATTCTATTCTAGTCTTCTATTCTATTCTATTCTATTCTATTCTATTCTATTCTATTCTATTCTATTCTATTCTGTATTATATTATATTTTAAAGTTAAATATAGGCACTTAAACTGTACCAAAATTAAATGTTTTAAGTCTTTCCAGTCACAAACACCTCAATATTATTACCAGTACTATTTACCAGCGCTGAGAACAGTTGGCAGCATTCAAAATCTTTCCCCCTGTAAAACAAGAGAAATGCTTCAAAATGCCACTAGAGAATGGATCTTGTAACTCCCTGACCGATGTTAACCTTCAAGCCACACCAAGAAATTATCTGGAAAAAGACCTGACAGAACACCATCAATCCTGGAATTATGTTATAAATTTAACAGTACAGACAGGCCAACTCTGTAGAAGAACATTCAGATATGTTCACTGCTGTCTGATTCACTGCTTGCTATGGGCATCATCCTTGTAAATCTGAGATAGGTTTTGGAGCCAGAAGCAAGCTAGACAGGAGAGGAACAGAATGTGACACTGGAGCAGCACTAGAGAAGAGAATAAAGAATCAGGGCTCCTGAATTACTGGCAGTTTCCTGAAATGAGGGGTACCACTCTCCTGACCAATTGTCAGTCTCAAAGGTCTCTTCCAACCTGGTCTATTCTATTCTATTCTATTCTATTCTATTCTATTCTATTCTATTCTATTCTATTCTATTCTATTCTATTCTATTCTCATTCCATTCCATTCCATTCCATTCCATTCCATTCCATTCCATTCCATTCCATTCCATGCCTGAGTGAAGTGACCATGATTATACCTTATTGCCCTCTACTACTACCTGAAAGGAGGTTGTGAGCAGGTGGGGGTTGGTTCTCTTCTCCCAGGCAACCAGCACCAGAACAAGATGACACAGTCTCAAGCTGTGCAGGGGAAGATTTAGGGTCGTGGTGGGGAGAAAGTAATTCCCAGAAAGAGCAATTGACCATTGGCATGTGTTGCCCAGGGAGGTGGTGGAGTCACTCTCCCTGGAGGTGTTCAAAAAAGGATTGGTTTAATTAGTCATGAGGTGTTAGGTATTAGGTAATAGGTTGGACTTGATGATCTCTGAGGTCTTTTCCAACCTGGTTGATTCTATGGTTCTATACAGCAACTTGAGGTAAATCATTGGGGAGTTCAGCTGCACAACAGCTTTCCTGTTAATGGTACACAACACCACTGTAAACGTTTTAAAATGCCAAACCCATTTTAGTTGGTGATGGAAGGAGTATAATACAGTGGTTATAAATTAGCCTGATCATCTGAGGGGGAAATCTAAGTGATGAGAGACTAAAATAATCACAGCTAGTCCTTCAGAGCCTTTAAGTATGGGGCTGTCTAAAAATAGCATTTCAAGGGCTATGAAGATGATTAAATCTCCTTTTTCTTGAGACAAACAAGAATAGACTAGAAAGCATGAAAGCAGGAATCTATATGTACATATTAATCTGTGTTAATATAGTGATCATTTAGTCTGGAAAAGAGAAGACTGAGAGGGGATTTAATAAATGTTTCTAAATCTCTGAGGGCTGGGGGTCAGGAGGGAGGGGACAGGCTCTGCTCACTTGCTCCCTGGGATAGGACAAGGAGCAATGGATGTAAGCTGCAGCACAGGAGGTTCCACCTCAACACAAGGGGGAACTTCTTACTGTGAGGGTCACAGAGCACTGGAACAGGCTGCCCAGAGAGGTTGTGGAGTCTCCTTCTCTGGAGACTTTCAAGGCCTTTCTGGATGTGTTCCTGTGTGACCTGAGCTAGCTTGTATGGTCCTGCTCTGGCAGGGGGGGTTGGACTCCATGATCTCTCTGGGTCCCTTCCAACCCCTGACATCCTGTGATCCAGTGTTTGTGAAGCTAATTCTTGGTGTGATCGAAGTAAGAAACAACTTCCACCCATTTAAAAGGACTGTATTAATAGCTTCCACCTTACCTTCAGTATGGGCAGTTGTGGAAAACCAATTAATACCCTGTAGGGAGGACATTCATTCATTTCTCCACTGAAAGATTTCCTTGGTGTTTCAATAAACCTAGACATGTGCTGTAGCATTGAAACAGAGGTGGTAGTAAAAATGGGTTTGAAATAACCTTTCTGTTCTATGAGAGATGTATTAGCTGAAGGAGAAAAATACAATAGGGGGGGGGAAATACATATGAAAATATATGCATATATATATATATATATAAAGTAAATGGATGTTATAAAGGAATTTGGAAGGACCAAACTGGCCTGATGTAGTTGGAGGTATGCCTGCTCACTGCAGAGGGTTTGGACACAATGACCTTTGAGGGTCCCTTCCAACCTGATGCAATCTGTGAATCTCTGACCAGAAGAGGATTTATTTTAGATAGTTTCTTGGCTAAGGTGAAAAATATAATGAGGAGATCAATTGCTGTCGAGCACCACGACCATTGTAAAGCCTCTGAAATCCAATGTTGATTTTTAACCTTACACCCTTAAATCAATTTAATCCTCTAGATGCTAACACGAGCCCTGACCTTCCCACTGACTCCCACTGAGTTTTGGAGACTATAAAATGAATCTGCAAGTTTCCATCTGATTGATTCTGTGACATCTTTATGTTGGTTTAAGTGCATTGGTGACACTCATCCAGTAACAGTGCAGCAAGACAAGAGGGTATGGGGAATAAATATGTTTTATTTGAGCGGTGGGAAGATGTCTTACTGCTAATCAAGCCGTGCTTGGCATAGCTCCTGTTATTTTCTCTGTGACTGATGATCAGACTGGAGTAAGAATAGATTGGGAAGGTAGCATTTCACACATTTCTTAGGTTGGGAGCATGTGTTGATCTCTTAGAGGGTAGGAGGGCTCTGCAGAGGGATCTTGCAAGGCTGGACAGATGGGCAGAGTCCAACAGGATGGCAGTCAACAAGTCCAAGTGCCGGGTGCTGCACTTTGGTCACAACAACCCCATGCAATGCTATAGGCTGGGATCAGAGTGGCTGGAGAGCAGCCAGGTAGAAAGGGACCTGGTGGTATTGATTTACAGTAGGCTGAATATGAGCCCGCAGTGTGCCCAGATGACCAAGAAGGCCAATGGCATCCTGGCTTGCCTCAGTGTGGCCAGCGGGAGCAGGGAAGTCCTTGTGCCCTGTGCTCAGCACTGGTTAGGCCACACCTTGAGTCCTGTGTCTAGTTCTGGGCTCCTCAGTTTAGGAAGGATGTTGAGCTGCTGGAAGGTGTCCAGAGAAGGGCAACAAAGCTGGGGAGGGTTCTGGAGCACAACCCTGCGAGGAGCGGCTGAGGGAGCTGGGGTTGCTTAGCCTGCAGCAGAGGAGGCTCAGGGGAGACCTTCTTGCTCTCTCCAGCTCCCTGCAGGGAGGCTGTAGCCAGGTGGGGGTTGGTCTTTTCTCCCAGGCAAGCAGCACCAGAACAAGAGGACACAGCCACAAGCTGTGCCAGGGGAGGTTAAGTCTTGAGGAGAGGAGAAAGTTCTTCACAGAGAGAGTTGTTAGTCTTTGGAATGTGCTGCCTAGGGAGGTGGTGGAGTCACCATCCCTGGAGGTGTTTAAGAGGAGACTGGAAGGAGTGCTTGGTGCCATGGTTTAGTTGATTAGATGGTGTTGGATGATGGGTTGGATGCGATGATCTTGAACCTGGTCTATTCTATTCTATGACTCTGTGATTCTATGCTACTCCCAGGTTTTGGTTTGTTTTTTTTACTTCCTGTTACTTGTAGAACGATTTTGACTAATGTGAATAGAATAATAGAATAGAATAGAATAGAATAGAATAGAATAGAATAGATAGGAATAGGATAGAATAGGATAGAATAGAATTAACCTCAGAGATCACTGAGTCCAACCTATCACCCAACACCATCTCATCAACTAAACCATGGCACCAAGTGCCTCATCCAGGCTCTTCTTAAACAGTGATGGTGACTCCACCACCTGTCTGGGCAGCACATCCCAATGACAAGTTACTCTTTCAGTGAAGAGCTTTCTCCTCACTTCCAGCCTAAGCTTCCCCTGGTGCAGCTTGAGACTTTATCCTCTTGTTCTGGTGCTGGCTGCCCACGAGAAGAGACCAACCCTCACCTGGCTACAACCATACAAAGTATGCAGCATGATACATTAAGACCATTCTTAGAGTGTTGGAAATTGCTCACTTTCTGAAGCCTTAAAAAAGCCCAAACAAACCAAAAAGCCAAGCTGAACTACTATTACCCCTTAAAACCAGTCAATCTTTTCTTAAGCCTTCTGGTTAATTAAAAAGCTTGATAAATCATAATTAGAGGGATGACTGTTCTTCTGATTAAAAACCTGTCAGTTCCTAATAACTGCAGTAAAAGAACACTTTTCTGAGCTTCTCTTGCTTTTCTTTGTGTTTTGGGTTTCTTTTTTCCACATAAAAGGAAGCTGTCCACAATGCTGTCATGACAGAGGAATGAAATGTATTTAAGACAGCCTTCCCCCCACCCCCTACCAATTACCAGACAATGAAAGGAACAAGACATCATTTCTTGACCAGAGTAGCTCTTCTACTGAAATTCCTAGAAGAATTGTAAGGACAATTGGAAGTGAAGACTTTAAAGGACAAATTACCCTCCAGGAAGTGGGATCAGTCATTCTTTGCATTGACTGAAATCTTTAATGCAGCGTGTGGGCAGACAGGAGTTTCACAGAACATTTGGAAGCAGTGATGGAGATTTCCAGATAGGAGTTGTAATTCCATGGAATTACTGAGAACCTTCCTGCAAGAAAATCTTTCACCTTTACCAGTGTAGGCTTTCCCATTTTTATTTTTACCTCCACCACAACCTTTCCACTTCCAATGAAGTTGAACAATTCCAACACTGGCAAAACTGACCTGCAAACCACTGTGAGCTGCAGAGTGTTTGAGGCAAATAGAACATTTATTTTTGTAAAATGTAGAATAGAATAGAATACAATGGAATGGAATGGAGTGGAATGGAATGGAGTGAATGGAATGGAATGGAATGGAATAATAGAATAGAATAGAATAGAATAGAATAGAATAGAATAGAATAGAATTAACCAGGTTGGAAAAGACCTCAGAGATCATCGAGTCCAACCTATCACCCAACACCATCTAATTAACTAAACCATGGCACCAAGTGCCTCATCCAGGCTCTTCCTAAACACCTCCAGTGATGGTGACTCCATCACCCCCATGAGCAGCACATTCCAAGGGCCAATCTCTCTTGCTGGGAAGAACTTCTTCCTAACATCCAGCCTAAACCTCCCCTGGTGCAGCTTGAGACTGTGTCCTCTTGTTCTGGTGCTAGTTGCCTGGGAGCAGAGACCAACCCCCACCTGGCTACAACCTCACTTCAGGGAGTTGTAGATAGCAATAAAGAGGATTGTGGTGGTTTTAGGCTATGCCTTTATATTTTAATTACAGGGTTTTGAGCAGAAAACTAGCGGTAATCAACTGTTCAGCTCTATTAAGCTTCTATTTGTTTCGTGCACCTAGCTTACCGAAGACTTTGTTGCTAAAGATACAGCTAATGCCAATCAACGTGGTTTCATGGAAATGAGGTATTTTCAAACCCATGTGTTACCTTTTTAAACAAAAAATTATAGGGTCCACTTAGTAAAGGCTGCTGGGCTGATTGTGCCTTCTTCAATTCTTTATAATATGATTAGAATAGAATAGAATAGAATAGAATAGAATAGAATAGAATAGAATAGACCAGGTTGGAAGAGACCTTCAAGATCATTGTGTCCAACCTATCAAACAATCCAACCCACCTCAACAACTAAACCGTGGCACCAAGCACCACATCAAGTCTCTTCTTAAACACCTCCAATGTTGGTGACTCCACCACCTCCCCAGACAGCCCATTCCAATGGGCAATCACACTCTCTGTATAGAACTTCTTCCTAACCTCCAGCCTAAACCTCCCCTGGTGCAGCCTGAGGCTGTGTCCTCTTGTTCTGGTGCTGGCTGCCTGGGAGAAGAGACTAACATCTGCCTGTCTACAACCTCCCTTCAGGTAGTTGTAGACAGCAAGATGGTCACTCCTGTGTCTCCTCCAGGCTAAGCAACCCCAGTTCCCCCAGCCTCACCTCATAGGGCTTGTGTTCCAAAACCCCTCACCAACTTTGTTGCCCTTCTCTGGACATGTTCCAGCAAGTCAACATGTGACTTGAGAGTTTGCCTTGTATGGAATGAAGTAAGTACATATCAATCAGAAAAAAACCACTCTGATGGACCTCACAAAGGAATACTAAATGGACAGACATTCTCTGATGGGATTTGTTTCACAGATTAAACTCAACCAGATTGGAAGAAACATCCTAGAGCATCAAGTCCAACCCATCACCCAACCCTAACTAATCAACTAGACCATGGCACTAAGTGCCTCATCCAGGCTTTTCTAGCAGGATTTATGCTGTTGAAAATCCCTATCAACAATCTTTTAGGGCCATGAAAATGAAACCAAGACTAGAAGACAAGTCAGACAATTCTAGGAGTTGAGTCTACTGGATTGATTAAAGAGAAAACAGAGACATAATTTGGCTGATAGCTATATATATATACTCACAGTTTGAAGAAGTATCCGAGAGAGAGGAGCTTTTCAATCTCACAGGAGAGGAATAACAAGATGCAGTGAATGAATACTGAAATTAGACAAATTCAGCCTTGGAAGTAATTAATCTGGTGTAATTAAAGATTAGAACAGCTGCTATGAGAAAATCTGAAAGCCTGTCTATGTAGGAGGCGAGAGCAGATGATCACGGTGGGACATTAGGGACCTGAAACCACAGGTTTAGATTTTCTGATGAACTACAGCATAAAAATTGGTGTTGTCAGAATATACTCTGTTTGATACAGAGTTTATGGCATGTGAAAACTATAATGTATTTCTTATTGGCAGGGCTTATTTGGGATTAGAGAAAAGCAGTTATGTCATATCCCAGGATTAGCTACACATACCACTATTGCATTTGCAATGCTTTGGAGCATTTCTTAAATGCTGGGTGGAGGGGCTGACACACCCAAGGGTTGTGCTGCCATTCAGTGAGACTTGGACGGGCTGGAGAGCTGGGCAGGGAGAAATTTGATGAAGTTCAACAAGGGCAAGAGTAGAGTCTTGCCCCTGGGAAGGAACAGCTCCATGCACCAGTATAGGCTGGGGATGCATCTGCGGGAGAGCAGTGAAGGCAAAAGGGACCTGGGGGTCCTGGTGGATGGAAGGATGACCATGAGCCAGCAGTGTGCTCTTGTGGCCAGGAAGGCCAATGCCATCCTGGGTGGATTTGAAGGGCTGTGACCAGTAGGTCAAGAGAGGTTCTCCTCCCCCTCTACTCTGCACTGGTGAGGCCACATCTGGAATATTGTGTCCAGTTCTGGGACCCTCAGTTCAAGAAAAACAGTGAACTGCTTGAAAGGGTCCAGTGCAGAGCCATGAGGATGATTAAGGGAGTGGAACATCTTCTGTACGAGGAGAGACTGAGGGAGCTGAGGGCTCTGTAGCTTGGAGAAGAGGAGACTGAGAGGTGACCTCATCAATGTGTATAAAGATGTACAGGGTGAGTCCTGAGAGGCTGGAGCCAGGTGGTGCCCAGTGAGAGCACAAGGGGCAGTGGTGGAAGCTGAGGCATAGGAAGTTTCACATAAATATGACCAATTTTTTTTTCCCTGTGCGGGTGCCAGAGCCCTGGAGCAGGCTGCCCAGGGGGTTGTGGAGTCTCCCTCTCTGGAGATATGCAAAACTTGCCTGGGTGCATTCCTGTGTGATCTGGTGTAGGTGATCCTGCTCTGGCAGGGGGTTGGACTGGGTGAGCTTTCGAGGTCCCTTCCAGCCCCTGACATTCTGTGGTTCTGTGCTTCTCTATCCACTTCCTTTTAAATGCTCCATATCAGTAACACTGACATTCCTATCCTTTAGCTTACTGATTGTCTTCTCCCTCTGTATCTGAGATGACGCACTTTAACCACATGATGGCTTGCATTGTAATGAGCTTCAAAGAGAAGATCGTTATAATGGGGAATGGGGCAGATCATTATCATGGGAAATACAGCAAACCTTTAATTCTTTCCCAATTCTAATGGGGAATAGGGAAGATCATTATCAAGGGAAATGCAGCAAACCTTTCTTTCTTTCCTAAAGTGGGAGCATGGTGTATGATGCAAACCATGGGTAGATCCTTGCCTACTATTCCATGAGAAGCTGTCAGACTATCACCTGAAATACCACAGTCTGTTCTGCCCTGCCCTCTCTCCAAAGGCAAGAGAATCAGATCTCCTGGCATGTAAATATGTAATATCTTAGCTTGTGCAGTGCATGTGGTAGGCAACCTGTTACAGACTTCCCTGAAGCTCCCTTTCTGCATTCTTCCTGAGAGAACTGCAGTCTTATTGTTCTGCAAGTAATGTTGCTTATGTCAATGAAGAAAAGATAAATGAAGTTTTCTTTAGAGAGAAATCTTTTCTTGTTGCATTCACAAACTGATTCCCTCACAAAGCTGCAATCAATTTGCTGATAGAAATAGATTTTTTTTCTCCTTTTTTTTACACCATTGTTTTACTTATTCTAGTGGATGGTATCACAGCTTTATTACAAGCTTCAGCCAAAGCAAGAGAAAGTGGCAGGAGTCTTGCTGGTTTTGTTGGGCTTCTCTTTCATTATTAAGGAACTTCATAGCCTGTAGCCATGTGCCATTTTTATCCTTCACAAGGCTTGTGCCTCAGAGTATTCAAATGCAGAATGGGTTGTTTCTTACTCCAAATGTTAGAAGGCTGTTATAACCTTACAGTGCCACTATGGACTGCCTGGCAAGTGAAATACTCACTCTAAAATTATTAGCAGGTGCAGAGCGAATTCTTTCTATTAACTCTCCTTTGTAATGAAGCCAATAGGACTAATCACAGAATCACCAAGGTTGGAAGAGACCTCAAAGATCACCAAGTCCAACCCGTCACCACAGACCTCGTGACTAAACCAGGGCACCAAGTGCCAAGTCCAATCCTCCTCTGAGAGGTTGTTCTGTCAAAGTCTGGTCTCAGATTGGCCAACTGGACTCAACAATTCTGGGAGAAGTTTGATATGGTTATCTACCCCCCGGTGCCAGCTTTCATGATACTGCTTTTGCTGTTCTTTGCCAGTGTTCAGCAAGATGCTAGACTGGATGTGGAAGGAATTTCAGTCTTCTCCATCTGTGTGACTGGAGTTTAAGCTTACAGCTTTCATAGAATCACAGAATCATAGAATCATAAAATCAGTAAGGTTGGAAGAGACCTCAGAGCTCAGCAAGTCCAACCTGTCACCCAACACCTCATGACAACTAAACCATGTCTCCAAGTGCCACATCCAAGCCTTTTTTGAACACCTGAAGGGATAGTGACTCCACCACCCCCCTGGGCAGCACATTCCAGAGGCCAATCTCTCTTTCTGGGAAGAACTTTCTCCTCACCTCAAACCTAAACCTTCCCTGGTGGAGCTTGAGACTGTGTCCTCTTGTTCTGGTGCTGGTTGCCTGGGGGAAGAGACCAACCCCGACCTGGCTACAACCTCCCTTCAGGTAGTTGTAGACACCAATAAGGTCTCCCCTGAGCCTCCTCTTCTCCAGGCTAAACACCCCCAGCTCCTTCAACCTCTCCGCACTGCACCTGTGCTCCTCTGCTGATGTCCTTGTATAGCTGTAGGTTTCTTTCCCACTGGTGAAGGATGAACTAAGTATGTTGTTTTTCCATTGTTTTAGAAATACTCTGTCTTCAGTATTCAATTTCTTCTTAGGAAATGCTTCCTGAGGAATTTTGATTAAAACTGGTTTGAGTTTGTTCAGACTAAGCCAGTTGTGTGGCAAGGTTATACTGTTGCTGCTCAGGATGAAGAAACATGTCTTGAAAGGAAGATTGAGGTCTTCCCATCTGTCCCAAGCACAAATACCTTCTGAAGTTCAGACTGATAAAGAATAATTTGGGGTGGGGGGTGAGGGTGGTATTTGAAATCTGGTTCTGAATGCAGCCCAAGTTGTAGCACTGCAAAAATGGTTTCTGTCCTGGCAGCCTCCAGTTCCTGACACGGAAATAGAGAAACACAAGAGAGCCTCTTCCACTGAATGAATCTGTTGATTTGAACACACTGAATACTACATTTCCAGCCTGATAAAGGGATTATACTTTCTCTTGTTGTTATCTTGGGTGATGGGAGCTGCTGATTTGCCTTCAAGACACGACAGCAAAGAGAAGGCTCTAAAACCCTTCCTCACTTTGGGGGGAAGATTATAGTTTTAACACACTGTTCCTCTTTTTATGATGCAGTAAAAAGAATGGGAGGGGGAAATAAAAGGAGTATATGATTTTATAAGTGCTGTTTAACAGGACAATGGACCCAAAACCAGTAGATTTATAAAGTGCCCTGACTAATAGTAGCTTTGTTTAAAGATTTATGTTCTTTGATGTCCCAAACAGTGCTTGCTTTGAACATATGAGTCAAAAGAACCATATTCTCCTTGTGTAGAGCAATAAAAGACATGATAGAAGATGGGCCATGATGTTTATTACTGCTATTGCTTTTTAATTGCAGTTCTGTTGACCTTGAGCTCAGAACTGAACTGGAACACTTTTGGTGAGTCTCCAGTTGAATGGAATGGAATGGAATGGAACGGAATGGAATGGAATGGAATGGAATGGAATGGAATGGAATGGAATGGAATGGAATAGAATAGAACAGAACATAATGGAATTGAATTGCATTGAATTGCATTGAATTGCATTGAATTGCATTGAATTGAATTGAATTGAATTAAATTGAATTGAATTGAATTGAATTGAATTGAATTGAATTGAATTGGATGAATTGAATTGAATTGAATTGAATTAATGGAATGGCATGGAATGGAATGGAATTGACCAGGCTGGAAAAGACCTTTGAGATCATTGAGTCCAACCTATCATCCAACACCATCTAATCACCTAAACCATGGCACTGTCTCATCCAGTCCAGTAGCAGTGTATAACTGATAAACCTCAATGTAGCTGCACACTCTGTGTCATTTTCATCCCTTTTCCTTACATTTCACATATTCCACTATTTAAAATTTAGAGAATCCAGTCTCTTTTTAAACACTCCCAGTGATGGAGACTCCACCACCTCCCTGGGCAGACCATTCCAATGGCCAAAAGAGGTGGGGGAGACTGGCAAGGGACAGGGTGGTTTTTTTTAACCTATAAAGCTTTACTCAGTGAGTTTCTTGGACAAATCAAGTACTGAATTCTTAACATAGATATCACTTTCAGTGCTCTGATGTTTTTGAGTTGGTAGGTTCTGAGAATCCTTGGTAGCTTTTTTCACCACTGTCAGAAGTCCTGATCTCCTGTGGTATGTGCCTCTCTTTGCAGGCTTGCCAGTTTCTTGTTCAATGGCTCAAGCCAGACATCTCTAACTGCAGTACCAGCAATTTTTCAAGTGGGAACAAGGGAATTCCTTTCTCACCCTCAGTGTTGCTTGTACAGGCTAATTTCTCCGAGTAGCACGCATTTAGTCCCGACTCTTTATACTTTCCCAACAAAGCAAACGGTTTTATTGACTTAGCTGAGCACACAATTCTCTTCAAAACCTCCTTTGCTAAAAGGCTGCTGAATATTTTTGTGCACACCTATTACAGGTTGAATTAAAGACTTCAGGAGTTCATTAAGCTGTGGACCTACCTGCTCAACTTTTCCTCACGCACAAGTCGCTGCTAGGTTTGGTTTATATCGTGGGAGTTTGAAATGGAAGTTTTCATGAAGTGAAAGACCATGGACAAGCTTAGTACTGATCTGCCATGAGAGTTAGACATCTCTGGAAAGCAGAGAAGCATCAACACTGTTTTGCTTGTAACTCCAATGCCAAATTTTGTGCTGCCTTTTGGTAACCTAGCTGGTGGAGTCAACGTCACTGGAGGTGCTTAAGAGGAGCCTGGAGGAGGCGAATAGAATAGAATGGAATAGAATAGAATAGAATGGAATGGAATGGAATAGAATAGAATAGAATGGAATAGAATAGAATAGAATAGAATAGAATAGAATAGAATAGAATAGAATTAACCAGGCTGGAAAAGACCTTTGAGATCAAGTTCAACCTATTACCCAAAACCAACTAAACCATGGCACCAAGTGCCTCATCCAGTCCCTCTTAAATACCTCCAGTGATGGTGACTCCACCATCTCCCTGGGCAGCACATTCCTATGGCCAATCTCTCTTTTTTGGGAAGAATTTCTTCCTAACATCCAGCCTAAACCTTCCCTGGTGCAGCTTGAGACTGTGTCCTCCTGTTCTCTTTTTGGTTGCCTGGAGAAGAGACCAACCCCCACCTGTCTGCAACCTCCCTTCACGTAGTTGTGGAGAGCAATAAGGTCTGCCCTGAGTCTCCTTTTCTCCAGGCTAAGCAACCCCAGCTCCCTCAGCCTCTCCTCCTACTTGGTGCCATGGTTTAGTTGATTAGATGGTATTGGGTAATAGGTTGGACTCGAGAATCCCAAAGGTCTTTTCCACCCTGGTTAATTCTGTTCTGTAATATTTGGGTTTAGGCTTTTGATTCCATTTTTATTAGTTGTCTACTTATGCTCTGCTTCCCCATTGTGACCAAGCCTCTAGCATTTTCTCTTGACATATGCAGTGCATAGTGGAGATCAAGTTGTTTCCACAGCATTGTAGGCTCAGTGACATTTATTCAACATGTCATCCTTTCTCCTTTCTTTTCCAGCAAGTTGCACCAGGCATGGTATGCACCCTTTGAGTTTTTCAGTTTTCTGAGACAGGGCAGCACAACCTCTGCACAAGAAACATTGCCCCTTTCAGCTAGCAATCTGCACACACAAATCCACCTCCCTTTATTTCCAGGGGTGTCCCATTAAAGCTGCTCTTCTTAACAAGATAAACAGATTTGATTACTTGGTGGTTTGGATTCTCTCTGCTTCAAGATCTTTGTGTAAGGGAAAGCAGCAGACTCAAATGGTAGGGTGGATTAGGATGAGCTAATTACTGAGCTACGGCTGTCTATTTTCCTGTGTACCTGCCAGCATGGGAACTAATGCTTTTGTACCCTTTCCCCTCTGACTGTATATAGAGGAGTTATGCACCTAGCTATTCACACCTATCTGTTCTACACCTCTCTATTCACAAGACCCAGTCAAAAAGTGTAAACAATTTAACCCAGAAGCAGGGCAGCTGTGGTTTCAATATTTGTGGGACCCAGAGCACTGTCTTCTTCAGTCTTTCCTGTCTGCCACTCTCTTAGTCTTTCCAGAGGGCATTGGTTCATACTTCTTAGAGAAATGGTACTAAATATAACACAGATTCTGTTTTCATTGAGAAACAACAGCATATATTTAGCACAGTACCTTTGTCTATCCCCATCTTCATTTTGAAAGAAGAGAACAATCCTCCCACTCCCTCTCAGACATCAGGATGAAACCAGGTCTTAAAACACAATCCATTTGTGGTTTGTTTGGGTTTTTTTTCTCCTTGAAATCTGCTCAGGGAAATAGTAGTAGCTGATATCAAGATGCTTTTTCATTGCTACTTTGAGTAGCATTTTTGTAATTGGAGATAGAGAGGGGCTCTGGTGTGTATGCACAGCAAGCATTTAATAAGTGTAGTGTTTAAAATATCTTCTCTCTTTTTTTTTTTTTCCCAGGGCTCCAGCACTGGTTGTCATGGAAACAGAGCTGAGAACCAGAAACTGGCAGCTGAAATTGCCTCATCTGCTAGTGCCTGTGTCCATGTCTAGTCCTGCTTCCATGGAAACATGTCAGAGCAGCAAATGCAAGGTAATGGTTTCCAAAAGCTGCCTTAAAAATAACCCTGAGCTTAATGTTATTTTGTTTGTGAGCATCTCCCCACCAGACCTGCTGAAGGAGAGCTCTTGAGGTTTGCAGTGTTAACAAGTTTAAAACAACTACAGGGGAGGGGAAAAAAGGACATAAACCCCAAAGATATCTATCCTCTCTGGTTTCATTTACTGGCACAGTATGGTTTGGGGAAAGGAACTGGTTTACAAACCTTGACCTGCATAGTTAAATTAGCAACTGACTGTCAGAGTTATCTTTGCTATGTGAGGTGTCCTTTCTTGTAGTTGTAGTTTATGCTGAGCTTTTTGGAAGCTGAGGAATAATTGGGATGGTTTGGTTGGCTATCTAAGCCTCATTAATTCTCTATTAGTACTCTGCCATACCACCTGAACCAGAATCCCTCACAAGAGAAATCAGGCAGAGGTGACACTTTCAGTTGTCAAGAAAAACTCACTGCAAAAAGTCCAGACAATTTTCTATGCAGTTTTTACCTGCTTTGTTTTTTGCCCCCCTCAAAAGTTGCAATCTCCCCTCTTCATAAATCCCTAGACTTTCCAGCTGACTCTAGCTCCACTGCTTTGCAGCAGACTTGATATATTTAGAAGTCAGGTGGCTGACAGTGGCTTTCTGAGAAGAGGTGCTCAGTTTTCAAAAGGTTGAGTGGGTTGCCTCATGTTTAGTTCAAGTACCTGTTACCCTGTTGACCTTATTTCCCAGGTGTAATGCTCTGTTTCCAGAGAGGAGAAGGACCATTCTTCATCTCCCACAGTCCCACCAAGTCTTTTGTTTGTTGTGATTCTAGGCTAGCAGAATGTTGCATTTCACTTGAATGGGGTGAATTTGTCAGTGTTGCTTTGCTGACATCACTCTCTTGTAAGACATAAAACACTCTGGTGTTCAGGTGCTGCTTCTAATTTGCCACTCATCCTGAGGACAAGTTTGTGCCTCAGTAGCCCTTGTGACAAAAAAATATCAGCAGTCTTTGTTTAAAAAAACCCAACCAAAGCTTCAAAATAATCCATTTGAGACAGGCTGAGGGAGTTGGGGTTGTTCAGCCCAGAGAAGAGGAGGCTCTGGGGAGACCTAATAGCAGCCTTCCAGTACCCAAAGGGGGCTACAAGAAGGATGGAGAGAGACAGTTTACAATGAGCTGCTGTGATAGGGCAGTGGACAATGGCTTCAAACTGGAGCAGAGCAGATTTAAACCTGCATGTTAGGAACAAGTTTTGCGCCATGAGGGTGGTGGAACACTGAAACAGGTTGCCCAGGGAGGTGGTTGCAGCTCCATCCCTGGAGATATTCAAGGTGAGGCTTGAGAGGGCTCTGGGCAACCTGATCTAGTTGAGGACATCCCTGCTGACTGCAGAGGGGGTTGGACTGGATGACCTTCCAGCCCTGACCTTTCTCTGAATCAGTTGCTGTGTAAAAAAAAGCTTGACTATTTTGTGTGAGATTCATTCATTGTGTGGCAGCAAAGGCTTCCCATCCTGAAGCCTGCATGTCTGCTTATGAAAACAAAATCCCCTTTGAAATGTCCGGGCATTTTGTTCCAAAGCTTTCTGTGAAAAGTCACCATCTAAAACTTCTCAGAAGAATGTGATCTAACACCCATTCATGCTTTAACTTAATACCTCTCTCCCTACCTTTCTGGTTAAGTCTCAGATGAATTGCTGAATGTTTTGAAGGAGAGAATACAGAAAAAGAAAGCTCTTTGCCTGCAGATTCCTCTGGGGCTTCCTGACCCACCACAGAAGAGCACTGAATAATTCTGCTTTGGCTTTGGAGATGGGCAGGATGACCTCAAATCTGTAGGCAATTAGACAGGGGTTAGTTATATGTGGACTATGTTCCTTCCCTTCCACAACTGGTTAGTTTTCACCCTCTGTTTCTTCTTTCTTTCTTTCCTTCTCTCTCTTTCTTTCCTTCTTTCTTTCTTTCTTTCTTTCCTTCTCTCTCTTTCTTTCCTTCTTCTTTCTTTCTTTCTTTCCTTCTTTCTTTCTTTCTTTCTTCTTTCTTCTTTCTTTTCTTTCTTTCTTTCTTTCTTCTTTCTTTCTTTCTTTCTTTCTTTTTTCTTTCTTCTTTCTTCTTTCTTTCTTTCTTTCTTCTTTCTTTCTTTCTTCTTCTTTCTTCTTTCTTTCTTTCTTCCTTTCTTCTTCCTTCCTTCCTTCCTTCCTTCTTCCTTCTTCCTTCCTTCCTTCCTTCCTTCCTTTCTTCCTTTCTTCCTTTCTTCTTTCTTCATTCCTTTCTTCCTTTCTTCCTTTCTTCCTTTCTTTCTTCTTCTTTCCCTTCCTTCCTTCCTTCCTTCCTTCCTTCCTTCCTTCCTTCCTTCCTTCCTTCCTTCCTTCCTTCCTTCCTTCCTCCTTCCTTCCTTCCTTCCTTCTTTTCTTTTTTCCTTCTTTCCTTTTTTCCCCATTTTTCCCTTTAATTTTTCCCATATTTTCCTTTTTTTTTTTTTTTCCTGAAACAGATGTTGCAATTATTCCACCATTCTGAACATGCAGCTCTAGCCCCATAGGCAGTAAAGAAAATGCATTTTCCACAAAACAAAACAAAACAAAAGGGGAGAAAACTGAGAACCATAATTAATGGAATTTCTTTTTCTCTTTCCTTTGTTTCTATTTGATATGGCTCTCAGCTCTTTTACTTCATCTGGTTGTTAGCATCGCTGAGAACTGCTGTTTCTCTCTCCATACTTCTATTTGTTTTTTTCCAGAAGACTGTTATTGCTTTTTTATATTGTTTAATTCTTGGAAGAAAGGTCAAAATCCTTATTGATGATCTGGACAAGTGGATTGAGTCCATCTTCAGTAAGTTTGCAGGTGACACCAAGCTGGGGACAGGTGTTGATCTGTTACTAGGTAGGAGAGCTCTACAGAGGGACCTTGACAGGCTGGACAGATGGGCAGAGCCCAGGGCCATAAGATTGAACACATCCAAGTGCCAGGTTCTACACATTGGCCACAACAACCCCATGCAGTGTTACAGGCTGGGGTCAGAGTAGCTGGAGAGCAGCCAGGCAGAGAGGGACCTGGGGGTACTGGTTGATAGTAAGCTGAACATGAGCCAGAAGTGTGCCCAGGTGGCCAAGAAGGCCAATGGCATCCTGGTCTGGATCAGATAACCACCGTGGTTATCTCTAGAGATGGAGCACCAACCACCTGCTTGGGCAACCTGTTCTAGTGTTCCACCACCCTCATAGTCAAGAACATGTTTCTAACATGGATGCAATGATCTTGAAGATCTCTTCCAACCTATTCTATTCTATTCTATTCTATTCTATTCTATTCTATTCTATTCTATTCTATTCTATTCTATTCTATCCTTGGCCATTGGAATATGCTGCCCAGTGAGGTGGTGGAGTCACTGTCCCTGGAGGTGTTCAAAAGATGATTGGATGTGGCACTTGGTGCCATGGTTTAGTGGTCATGAGGTCTTGGGTGACAGGTTGGACTTGATGATCTCAAAGGTCTCTTCCAACCTGGTTTATTCTAATTCCAATTCCAATTCCAATTCCAATTCCAATTCTAGTTCTAATCCTAATTCCAACTCTAATTCTAATTCTGATTCTAATTCTAACTCTAATTCTAATTCCAACTCTAATTCTAATTCTAATTCTAATTCTAATTCTAATTCTAATTCTAATTCTAATTCTAGTTCTAGTTCCAATTCTAACTCTAATTCTAATTCTAACTCTAATCCTAATTCCAACTCTAATTCTAATTCGATTTCTAATTCTAATTCTAATTCTAGTTCTAATTCCAATTCTAACTCTAATTCTAATTCTAACTCAATCCTAATTCCAACTCTAATTCTAATTTGATTCTAATTCTAACTCTAATTCTAATTCCAACTCTAATCTAATTCCAATCTAATTCCAATTCTAATTCTAATTTAATTCTAGTTCAGTTCTAATTCTAATTCTAACTCTAATTCTAATTCTAACTCTAATTCTAATTCTAACTCTAATTCTAATTCCAACTCTAATTCTAATTCCAATTCTAATTCTAACTCTAACTCTAATTCAACTCTAATTCTAATTCCAACTCTAATTCTAATTCCAATTCTAATTCTAACTCTAATTCTAATTATTAATTCTAATTCTAATTCTAATAATTCTAATTCTATTCTAATTCAATTCTGTCTTCCTGTAGAATTTCTTTCCTATTCAGACTTTGCTGCTTTTGTTTTCTGACTGCACACCTTGCAGTTGAACCTGCTTCTTCCAACCCCAACTCATCTCCAGTGGAATTGCTTGCCTTCTCACTACTTAATTGCATCGAAATTAATACAGAGAAATTGGATATTGCATGAATGATAATAGCAATCAAGGCTAGGATGCTATTAGGGAAGTTTCTCCGTGCTATTTATCCTGCTTCAAGCCATCTGGAGGCATCTGAATGTGCCATTGGAATAATTAAGAAAAATCAAGAACAAAATGGCTTTAAATGAATTTATGACAAAAAAAACTAATTAGGGGACCGTTCCCACAACACACAAACAGTCGCTGCATGTTACTAATGTGTCACCAGTGAGATGGCTGTGGAAGGATAAATGACAGGCTTTGTTCAAATTCATCTCAGCAGCACCTTTCTGGATTTTTATTTTCAACTCCAGAGAATGTTGGAGGTTGGTTTGGTTTGGTTTGATTTGGTTTGAATTGAATTGGTTTGGTTTGGTTGGGTTGGGTTGCTTTGGGTTTGGGTGGGTTGCTTTGGGTTGGGTTGGGTTGCTTTGGGTTGAGTTGGGTTGCTTTGGGTTGGGTTGGGTTGGGTTGGTTGGGTTGGTTGGGTTGGGTTGGTTTGGGTGGTTGGGTTGGTTGGGTTGGTTTGGGGTGGTTGGGTTGGTTGGGTTGGTTTGGGTTGGGTTGGTTGGGTTGGTTGGTTTGGGTTGGTTGGGTTAAGTGGGTTGGGGTTGGGGTTGGGTTTGGTTTGCTCTTCTTGAATTGCTTTGATTTGGCTTTGGTTTGTTTTTTTCCTGTGTGATTAGTGTGTCTGAAGTGCATGCCTACATGCCCTATTTGTTCTAACAGTAGCTCTGTGGACACCTTAGGACTGAAAAGTTAAGCCTCATTCTCTTCCACTGGGGAGTTGGGGGCCTAAGTGTTTTCTCTAATTGCTAAAGCTATGAAGTCATAAAGCTTCTGAGGGGAAAACTATTGATCACTGCTAGCATGTGGTTCCTTTACATGCAGTCAATGTCACCTCTGTTATGAGTTCTTCTAAACCATTCCTGGTGCCCACTAGTTGAAAACATTTTCAGAAGCAGCAGTATGCTTTCAGCACTCAGTGGCAGCTCTGTGACTGCCAAACTAATATCCATAATGACACTTGAGTGGTTAACCTTCATTAGCTGAGAACATACATAGAAGTTTGATGTAAGCTTCAGGGTGTAGGCATAACTCATGAGGTTCAACAAGACCAAGTACAAGGTCCTGCATCTCGGCCCGGGCAATCCAAGCACCAATATAGGCTGGGCAGGGACTGGCTTGAGAGCAGCCCTGAAGAAAAGGACCTGGGGGGGCTGGATGAGAAGCTCACCAGGAGCCAGCAGTGAGCACTTGCAGCCCAGAAAGCAAATCACATCCTGGGCTGCAGCAAGAGAAGCAGAGCCGAGGGAGATGATTCTCCCCTCTGCTCCACTCTTGGTGAGACCCCACCTGGAGTACTGTGTCCAGTTCTGGAGCCCCTATCCAGGAAGGATCTGGAGGAGGTGCTGGAGGTGTCCAGAGAAGGGCCATGAGGATGAGCAGAGGGCTGACTGAAGCTGCTCTGCTATGAGGACAGACTGAGAGTTGGGGGAGTTGGGCTGTTCAGTCTAGAGAAGAGAAGGCTCCCAGGAAACCTTATTGCAGCCTTCAGGTATCTGAAGGGGGCTAAAAGAAAGATGGCGAGGGACTTTTGAGGGTGTCATGATGTAATTATAGGACTAAGGGGAATGGAACAAAAATAGGGATGGGTAGATTCAGATTGGATGTTAGGAAGAAGTTCTTCCCCATGAGGGTGGTGAGAGACTGGCACAGGTTACCCAGGGAGGTGGTGGAAGTCTCATCCCTGAAGGTTTTGATGGCCAGGCTGGCTGTGGCTGTGAGCAACCTGCTGTAGTGTGAGGTGTCCCTGCCCATGGCAGGGAGGTTGGAGCTAGATGATCCATGAGGTCACTTCCAACGCTAACAATTCTCTGATTCTATGATTCAATGACTGGTACTGTACATTTCCTTTCCTTATGCTTTTTTTGCACAGAAAGTTGACTGTCACAAGGGCAGGATATGATTTTGCCAAGGCTTCAGAATATACAATATACAATACAATATACAATAAATCCAGGTTGGAAGAGACCTTCAAGATCATCACGTCCAACCTATCAACCAATCCAACCCCCCTAAAACAACTAGATCATGGCACCCAGTACCAGCTGTCACAGCTGAATTAGAAATCATGTTACCTTTCTTGGCTGTGAGACCAAGGGTTATCTTTTGTGAGAAAAGCCTATCTATGCATCTGATAGCAGCTCGTACATCTGATGCTGACAGCCTCATTCTTTACTGGTAAAGAAAAAAAAATCCAGCACCCCCAGGTCCCTCTCTGCCTGGCTGCTCTCCAGCCACTCTGACCCCAGCCTGTAGCACTGCATGGGGTTTCTGTGGCCAATGTGCAGCACCTGGCACTTGGATGTGTTCAATCTCATGGCCTTGGCCTCTGCCCATCTGTCCAGCCTGTCAAGGTCCCTCTGCAGAGCTCTCCTACCTACTTAGACAGATCAACTCCTGCCTCCGCCTGGTGTCATCTGCGAATTTACTGGTGATGGACTCAATGCCCTCGTCCAGATCATCAGTAAAGATGTTGAACAGGATGGGGCGGCAGCACTGATCCCTGGGGGACACCACAATGTCATTGCAATTATCCCTCTCTTATGAAACAAGCCTAATCCTCCACAGTTGCATAGCAGAACAAACTTTCAAAGTGAAGCTGTTCATACAGCTACCTCCTCTTCTCAGAAAGACATATTACAAAAGAACAGAACACTCTCCAACAGGCACACACTGGTCCCTGCCATCACTGAAATTTGGGAAAGGTGAATCTAAATTATACTGAGTGATGACAAGCACCATCACAGTGATATAAGAAATGGAGAAGAAGAAGAATAAGAAAATAATAATAATAAAAAAGAAGAAAAAGAAATTTTAGGATGTCTACATGGAGAAAAGTTAATATCCTTGAGTCTTTCAAGGTGGCAGAGATTCCAGTGCAAAGCCCTACAGAGTGGTTAATATAATGAGACCTATTGTGGCTTTCTGGCTAGCTGAAGGGGGCTACAGGGAAGAATGGATGGGGGAGAGTCTGAAGGAGTGTGAGAGTGAGGGAGACTGGATGAGGAATGGGGATGGAACAAAACTAGAAATGGGTAGATTGAGATTGGATGTTAGGAAGAAGTTGTTCCCCATGAGGGTGGTGAGAGACTGGCACAGGTTGCCCAGGGAGGTGGTGGAAGCCTCATGCCTGGAGGATTTTGCAGCAGGCCGGCTGGGTGGGGCTGTGAGCAACCTGCTGTAGTGTGAGGTGTCCATGCCCATGGCAGAGGGGCTGGAACTGGATAATCTGTGAGCTCTCTTCCATCCTGACAATTCTGTGATTTACCAGCTCAGAAACAGGGAGTAGTCTAGGGTCTACTACTTATATTCTAGGGGCTACAAAGATATTAGGGGACTAGATATCTTCCTTAGAAAGAAAGGCTGAGGGACTTGGAGCTTTTTCACCCTGGAGAAGACTGAAGTGGAACTTATCAATGTTCATAAAACACTACAGAGTGGCTGTAAGGAAGATGGGCCAGGCTTTCTCCAGAGGTGCCCAGTGACAGAACAAAGGAACAAGCATAAACATAGGAAGCTCCATCTAAACATGAAGAGCAACTTCTTTACTTTGAAGGTGGCAGAGCACTGGGCAGGCTGCCCAGAGAGGTGTGCAGTCCATCCCTGGAGAGTCAATTCAAACCCATCTTGATGCCATCCTGTGCAGCCTACTCTAGATGACGCTGGTGGCAGGGGGGCTGAAGGGGTTTGAACTTGATGATATCCAGAGGTCCCTTCCAAGCCCTACTACTCTGTGATTCTGGAATGCTGCTGCAAACCAATGCAGGGATATTAACTCTGATAGAGTGCTGTGAAAATGGAGACATGCAGCCTCCAGAAGAGATTTGGCTGGTGTCCATATATTCATTTCCAGGGTTTATTATACCTGCAGCAGTTAAAGGTATGCACAGGCCCTAAAATCCAAGGAATTTATTTTGTGCAATGGAAGCTGGCATTCACTCTAAAAAACAATGGGGAAAATAAATGCTGTAGGAAAGCCATTTGAATACAACTTTCATACGAAGGAGAAAAAAAGTTACCAGACTTTGTAGATCAATTTATACTTTGGGTGAAAAAACATGTAAAAATCAAAGCTTTTAGAATAGAATAGAATAGATAAGAATAGAATAGAATAAGAATAGAATAGAATAGAATAGAATAGAATAGAAATAACCAGGTTGGAAAAGAACTTTGAGATCATCAGGTCCAACCTATCACCCAACACCATCTAATCAACTAAACCATGGCACCAAGTGCCTCATCCAGGCTCTTCCTACACACCTCCAGTGATGGTGACTCCTCCACCTCCCTGGGCAGCACATTCCAATGGCCAATCTCTCTTTCTGAGAAGAAATTCTTCTAATATCAGAGCCCTAAATCTCCTCTGGCACTGCTTGAGTCTGTGTCTCTTGTTCTGGTGCTGCTTGCCTGGGAGAAGAGAGCAACCCCCCACCCAGCTACAACCTCCCTTCAGGTAGTTGTAGAGAGCAATAAGGTCTCCCCTGAGCTCCCTCAGCCTCTCCTCACAGGGCTGTGCTCCAAACCCCTCCCCAGCTTTGTTGCCCTTCTCTGGACACTTTTCCAGCAACTCAAACATCTTTCCTAAACTGAGGGCCCCAGAACTGGACACAGGACTCAAGGTGTGGACTATATATATATATATATGTACACATATATACACACACATATGCACAGGAGGTTAAAAGATAGGAAAGTAGGTTGGAACAAATCACTAAATCAATAGAATAGAATAGAATAGAAATATTAATAGAAAGAATAGAATAGATAGAATAGAATAGAATAGAATAGAATAGAATAGAATAGAAATAACCAGGTTGGAATAGAACTTGAGTCATCAAGTCAAACCTATCACCCAACACCATCTAATCAACTAAACCTTGGCAACAAGCACCCCATCCAGTCTCTTTTGAAACACCTCCAGTGGTGTGGGACTCCACCACCTCCCTGCTGTAGTGTGCGGTGTCCCTGCCCATGTCAGGGGGGATGGAACTGGATGATCCTTGAGGTCCCTTCCAACCTAACTATTCTATGATTCTATGATACAAACACCAGTTCAAGACTTCAGAGGCATTTGGTGGTCAGCTGCAGTCCCTCTTTTGGATATTTGAAGCAATCTTGATGGAAAATCCAGATGAAGATGAGTGACCTGGATGAAAACCACGAAGCACCAGTCTCAGCTCTGACTGTCAGCAGCATGCTGGTGAGAAATGAATGGGACAGCAACACATTAATCCACTTTTACAGCAGCAGTCATTGCCTGTGGTCTGATTCTTCAGTATGGTCATATGGGTGCCAGGGAAGATTTAGGCCCAGTTACTTCTGTCATGTTTAGTTCCTTGTTATTTTAACACTTTTTGACTGAAGACTGTAGCAAAGGGAATGGAAGCACTGCTATTCTAACAGCAAGACTACTGAACAGTTTTATGAAAAATTTAAGGTTAAAGGTAAAAGGAATAGTCTATAATTTATAGATGCTCTTCGGAAGAAGAAAATCCACACCAGCATCTCCTACTCAGATCTTTGACGCAGCCAACATTAAGCCATTTCAATGCAAAGGCAAAGATAGCCTTTGTATTTGGACAAATACAAATACAAATTTACTTGCATTGTAACCTGAGAGAATTCTATGCAGATATATAGCCATCAAGCTGCACCAGGGGAGGTTTAGGCTGGATGTTAGGAAGAAGTTCTTCCCAGAAAGAGAGATTGGCCTTGGAATGTGCTGCCCAGGGAGGTGTGGAGTCACCATCACGGGGGTGCTTAAGAGGAGACTGGAGGGGGTGCTTGGTGCCATGGTGAGTGCATTAGGTGGTGTTGAGTGATAGGTGGACTTGATGATCTCAAAGGTCTTCTCAACATGGTCAATTCAATTCAATTTCAATTCAACATTCAATTCAATTCAAGTCAATTCATTCAATTCAATTCAATTCAATTCAACTCCATTCAACTCAACTCAACTCAATTCAATTCAATTCAATTCAATTCAATTCAATTCAATTCAATTCAATTCAATTCAATTCAATTCAACTCAGTTCAATTCAATCAACAATTCAATTTCAATTCAATTCAATTCAATTCAATTCAGTTCAGTACTATCTATCTCTATCCTATCCTATCCTATATATCCTATCTATCCTATCCTATCTCTACTACCCTATCCTATCCTATCCTACCCTATCCTATCCTATCCTATCTCCCTTATCCTATCTACTATCCTATCCTACTCTACTCTACTCTACTTACTCTACTATACTCTACTCTACTCTACTCTACCCCCTCTACTCCATTCCATTTCCATTCCATTCCATCCATCCTTCCATTCCATTCATATAATATCAATTATCCCTCTCAGAACCCACCAAAAAAAAATGCTGTTCCTTTGAATTTTTTCAGATGCATGACTTCTTTACATTGTTATTTCTACCAAAGACTCAGGAGAGGCTTTTCGCCCATGGCTAGCTTGTAAGCATTCCCTTGCTCCAAATGGTAACTGTTTTATTAACTTCTCCGCCTTTGATTGGGGAAATCTCAGAGAGCAAATTTTCAGTAATGGAGAAATCATCTTTTTTTTTTTTTTAACTGAAACTAGGTTGTACTTAACCAAATTGTCTGTGAATGTTCTTCCAGTCACCTCTTGGAGAGCCTCTCTGTAAAATGCTAAGGCAGAAAAAGGTGAGCTTTTAGGGTATAGCAATCATTTGCTGAGAGAAAACTGGCTACCCATGGGAGGGTGCTGATTATCTGCCTTTGCACCCTGTTTAATAATTTTTTTTTTGTGTGTCTGTTAATGTTACAGTGACCCTCAAGTTTATTGGTTTTACTCTCTTTCTTTCCTCTTCTTTCCTCTCCCTTCTACTCACCTTACCCCACTGGTCCGGTCAGTTCTGGAGCCCCTAGGACAGGAAGGATTCTGGAGGTGCTGGAAGGTGTCCAGAGAAGGGCTGTAAGGATGATTAGAGGACTGGAGCTCCTCTGCTATGAGGACAGGATGAGAGAGTTGGGGCTGTTCAGTCTGGAGAAGAGAAGGCTCCTAGGAGACCTAATTGTGGCCTTCCAGTATCTGAAGGGGGCTATGAAGAAAGCTGGGGGAGGGGACTTGTAAGGGTGTCAGGGTGTGATAGGACTGGGGGGGATGGAGCAAAACTAGAAATGGTTAGATTGAGATTGGCTGTTAGGAAGAAGCTCTTCCCCATGAAGGTGGTGAGAGACTGGCACAGGTTGCCCAGGGAGGTGGTGGAAGCCTCATCCCTGGAGGATTTTGCAGCCAGGCTGTGGCTGTGAGCAACTGTGATGTAGTGTGAGGTGTCCCTGCCCATGGCAGGGGGGTTGGAACTGGCTGATCCTTGTGGTCCCTTCCAACCCTGACTGATACTATGATACTATGATTGTCTGCCCACTGAGGTTCACCCACCACATCACACTTTTTCTTTTTCCTTTTTTTTCCTGGATCAATATCTTCAATGCCTTTCTCCTTATTTTTGTCTATAATGAATGTTCCCCCATATACTGGGCTGATCAGAGACACAGGGTGTTGCTGAGCAGGCGTGGTGGGTTTTGAGGCTCAGGTACCTTTAAGATAGGCACAAAAAAAAGTCCTCCAACAAGACAGAGAGTTACAGGGGGACAGACAGGGCATCCCAAGATATTGTAATCTAGAATCACAGAATTGTCAGGGCTGGAAGAGAATTCAAGGATCATCCAGTTCCAGCCCCCCTGCCATGGGCAGGGACGCCTCACACTACATCAGGTGGCTTAGAGCTGCATCCAGCCTGGCCTTCAAAACCTCCAGGCATGAGGTGAACCTCATCCTACCAAAGCTATTACAAAGTATATAAATAACAAGTACAAGATTTATAAGAGCCTGGACTTGTGAAACCTCTTAAGGAACTCATTCCCACCTAATTCACTTGGGAACCACCAGGGAAGCCTTTGGGAAGAGACTGCAGAAACAGAGAGATAAGCATCCTATAAGTGACCATGGCATAAAGATAGTTTGCTCCTGAAAGGAGGAGAGAAAAAAAACCCAAAAACAAAACCAAACAAACCCCAGAACTTTGAGAAAAATCATTCTTAGGATATATTCCCAGAGACTCAGAGTTGCCTGGGAAACTAGCTGCCACCTCTTTTCTGAGCAAGTGTTGAGTCACATGGATTTCCATGTGTCTGCTTTAGCTGCTGATTTATATATATAATTCTTAAAAGCAGAATGGATCTGCTCAGCAGAGCTGGATCCTACAGGTCTTTACAGTCAGCTTTGCATCTGTGGGACTTACTCTCTTTCAATTTGCACTGATGCTGCTTGCATAAGTCTTCAGAATTAAGTCTTAGATAAACAGGGCTGGAGGGTTTTCACTAGTGTTTGGACGATTGTGTTCCATTTCTCAATTGAATGAGAAGG